>VDFB02169744.1:0-12097 GCA_007258455.2 Sequoia sempervirens | reverse complement strand
TAAAACAAATCTTGTCACTGAACAGTGTATCTCAAAATATATTCACTTATCGGTTGCATGTTCACAGTTTTGTGTTTTGTTATGTAATGAATTGTTATCTGTTTAATTGATTTATCCGCCCACAATATATTTGATTTCTTTATAATTAGATATCTATGTATATGTATTTTCTTTACAAAGTTAGTTGTATTTACAAGCTCACTTTGAAAGAGGGAAGAAAATCAGTCAACATTCCTATTGCCAATGAGATTCATTGTGTGATAAGCAAGTAAAAAAAACTTCCATTCATAATTTTTTTACATACAATTTTGATCTTTAAGGAAATAAAAGAAAATTACATTTAAACTTGAGGGAAGCTAGGAATCTTTTGTAACACCCGTTTGGAAATGTATTGCAACCACAACTTGTTCCATTTCTAACATTTCCTTCTACCACAAAATATTGACTTCCAATATTACTCACAGTAATTAGAATTATAATGAGTGCACACATATGTTCATAAGTCTTGCTCTCCACCCTTCCATAATGGCGTCATGGAGCCTCGTGGGCTCTAGCCATACCCCCGAGCAAGAAATCTATTAACCCCAAGATGATAGATAGAGTTTTCTCAAATTTTACCAAAAGATCAAAACACATGACATTAAATTTCATACATAAAGTCTCTCAACACCCCATATTCAACAAGATCCACACATCTTACTCTCCTACAACAAAATGAACAAGGATGATGAAGGTAGGAAAAAAAAAATCTTATCTTTTTTTTTAGGTGAGGGGATTGAAATCCTTCCTCCATCATTTCTCTCCAATCCAAGCCATCTTGGTCATTGTCTTCAAAAGGAGGTGGACTCCTCTCCTCTTCTCATTCTTACTACCATCTCCATCAAATTTCTCCAAGAGGAGAAGTGGGTAACAACCTAATCATCCTTCCTCCCCAAAATATATAGGAGTTTCAAATTGAAACCCTTGGATGGGAAGGTTTGGAGTGTACCTCCCTCCATCAAGAGAGGTCTTTTCCTCATTAATGAGGGTAACATGCACTTGTACAACCTTTCAATATTTTCACCCCATCATCTCCTTAAAATTCGTCACTCTTCATTATGAGGACTTTTTAGGGGTCAAATCATGTCCTTAGGGCACTATTTTATGCCTACTTGACCCCTACCACTATGGTATAGACCCTAGGGGGATTTTTTTTTTTGCATCTCAACCAAGGAAAATAACCAAAAACCCTCTTTAAAGCCCTATTTAAGGATCCATCCGAATTTTAAATTTTAGATAGGGGTTCCTAAACCCTGACCCCACTTAAACCCATATGACTCACCTTTAAATGCCTTCAAAAACCAAAAGTAAGTTATCCTTTTAATATCAAACCTCACACCTTAATCTACCAACATATTAACTTTGTTTCTTTATAAGCCCCAAAAGGGGTCAAATTCATAACCACAAGAAGGTGTCTTTTGATTTGCTTTTTGAGGGTTTTCCTTCTTGACACTAACATCCTTACTTTCCTGCACATTACCAATGAAACCATAAGCAACACTCGTATATCACATAAATTCTCTTATTGAATATCCTAATATTTTACATATAATTTCATTTAAAATTTTAATTTATATCTCACACTTCATGAGTGTTTAACACCTTCATGGTACAATAATGAAATAAATGTCAAAATGAAATACAAGAATATTGTCACACAATAACATTATTTATTTCCCATAATACCACTTACCACCCATTTATGAAAACACAAAACAAGTTAGGTTTGGTTTTAATCATAGGAAAAGTGGGGTTTTACATCCTCCTCCCCTTAGCTTAGACTTCCTCCTGGAATTTGTTAAGGTCTAGAACATAATCTCCATATAGTGACATAGATTAATTTATCAAACGTTCTAATTACTTTTCTTTCTTGATGAAAAAAAACACAAAAACAAAAATTCAACTATAAGCATACATTAGAGACAATCACATCCATGAATTAAACATTCAAATACTTAGAATAAAATTCCTCACAATAGAACCTTCAACAAAGGCTAACAACCATCCATGTATTTTTACTCTATTAACAGTGTAACAAAATTCAACACAAACATATATCTAAATGAATTAACAACCTAAGATATACCTCCAAATTTCTTTAAACCATATAAACATCACTCATGTTGTTAGCAAAGAAATAATATTTTTTGTCGATGGCCAATCATTTCTCAAAATTGTTATTATTGCATTTTATCCAAATATGTCCTTAAGCGGGTATTTTACCTTATAGTCATGGAACTCATATCATGTCTCATAGAATATTAACTGTCATCATTTGTTACTATCTTTCTCACATAGCTCATAGGTATGTCACATCACATTTACTTGTAATTTCACATGTACACACAACAATAGCAAGGATGCTCTTCCCAATTGGGTGTGCTTTTTCTCATGCAAAGGATGCTCTTCCCAATGGGTGTGCTTGTCCTCATACAGTCACATAAATTACAACACAAGGCTCATACAATGGGGTTTACAAGGATGGATATTCATGGATACCATAGAAAATTTAGAAAGATAGTCTTGAGGACCTTCTCTAAGGACTCCCCCATGCAGATAGAACAATCATAGAGAAAAGGGAAGAATGGATCAATGACCCTCCCATACCGGTCCCATTTACAACCCTTTTCAAAATAATTTCCCAATGCATCTACTCCCCTATACGACTTTCCAGGGAACCCCCCTAGGATATGGCAGTTTATAGATTTCACATTACACCACACATGCTAGCAATTTGCAAACAAGGAGAAAGCCTCAAATTGAGTAACATAGGGTCACAAACCAAAGTTTCAATAAAAATCTCAAAGAGGAAACTATAAATTCAAGAGAAATAAAATAAAGATCAATTGTAGCTACATTGCAACATTCTATTCATAATTCAAAAACAAAATTAAACAAGTCCTTGAGGCAAATCGGACTACAACAACCGTCAAATGGCTAAACAACCTAATAGAATAAATATAAAATTCCACATTGCTAGCGGATAATAAAATTAAATATTAATCAAGAATTACAAATAATTCATATTTCAACAATAAAATCTACACATTACGAGCACCACGTGACTTGATAAGCCACCTAAGGGGAGGAGGGGAATGGTGGTTCTCTAACCACATAAGTATAATAGCATGCAATAACTGATGGTCCCTGACCACATAAATATGAATAACTAGTGGTCCCTGACCACATAAATTTGCATCATTGGTGTTCCTTGACCACATAATTATAAGTAACTGGTGGCCCCTGACCACATAAATATAAATCACTAGTGGTCCCCGACCACATAAATATAAGTAACTAGTGGTCCATAAAATTCCATCCTTTACCCATGGGCTATAAACATCAAGGAATAGGTTTGCACTATGAACCAATAAGTGTGGTTCTCATATGTGGGGGAGTAGGCCATGGTCAACATCCATGGGAGGATTACAATGACTTGACATAGATCCTTTTTCAGGATTAGGGACAACTCCTTGAGCTCATAATTTCCTAATGGGAGAACATGTGCCTCTCAACCCCTATTTACACTAGCTGGCATCACACTCCCATAAGGAGGGAACCAAAAACTAGAGGTACACATTTAACATACAAATAAGACTAACATAAGGGAATACATCATATTTCATTTAATAAATACACATCCACACATTTCATGCTTACTCCACTTCACAACAAATCAACCAAACAAGATAATCACGAAGGGTACACATAGAGGATCATACTAGATGTCCACCACCCTTATTCCAAGTCGAATACCCTGTATCACATACTTGGAGCACAACACATATACTAGTTTCCACATGACAAACCACACTAACTATCAAGAATCTTATCATTTCATTCCATATGAGTCAAGGATGCACAACATACACTTACTTTTATGACTTGGTCTATCCACAAAAATTACCACAATACACAACATAAGCACCCTTACGGGGTATTCACATACACCATGAATACAAAATAACTTATATTTCCTCTTTATTTTTTCCAATTTCATCTTTTAAAGCAACAAATCATTTTCTTGCACATAATTAAATAGCAAAATATTCTCTTCTACAAAATGACATACGAATTCATGATAAAGTTTATCTTCTCAAACAAGGCAAACCCAATACTCAACATACAATATGAAAAACATAGTCCATTTTATTAAGCACCATAACAAAATGTTATTTTCATTCAACCTTAACTAAATCACCCATTTAAAAATTGCATCTCAATTGAGTCAATATTTATATGGCTTTCTATGACTAATAATGTCATTGGGGACCTTAAGTCTCACCAATGTAATGTTGTTATGACACACATTCCATTATATATCCCAAACATGCCATGAAATGAAGGACAAATTTTAATTCAAAATTTTAGCAATGCAAATTTTATTACTACATTCATTCCCTCTCCACCATCATTATCATTTATTTACGATGCATATTATTCCACTATTCCCTTTTTACCTCAATTATTAATTGATTCCACACACAAGTTTACACATATATCCTAAGGTGATACTATAATTTTGGGACAAAGGCCTTTTTCCCAACATACATATTTCCTTCATATCTACAAGATAGCTTTACATACAATATGCACTTTTAGGGATTACTTCATTTATCCACACACAAGAAAGGAATCATGTTTTCAAATCAGCCCAAGAGCCTATATTTATAAATAAGGGTTATAATTGTGTTTTACACTTAGTATTCAGAGCCAAGTTGCAGCGCTGGGATCTTTGGTTAGTGTTGTGGCCCTACTAGTGTTGCTTGTGTGAAGCTCCCTTGTGTGCTTACCTCCTTGTTGTGACTAATGTTTGAAATGACCCTATGACATCTTTTCTTCCCTTATCCTTTAGTAATTGTTGTTAGCTTTGATTGAGTATTACATACCTCGATGTGAATGACGTAAGGGATTATGTAATAAATGATACTAGGTTCATAAACTTTATGTGGGAAAATGCTAGTAAGATAGTAATGCTTCTTAAAGGAATTAGATAACGTGTTCTCTAAAAATTGGATAGAAAAGTAGTGATTTAACCATGATTGGGTTATGATCTCCTTGTTGTGAGGGATGGATAGAATGACCTTATGTTGTCCTTCCTTTCTTTATTCTTGACAATGGTTGTTAGATCTGATGAAGTACTATGTACCCCTGTTGTGAATGATGCAATGGATTGTGAAACCAATGATGCTATGTTCATATGCTTTATGTAGGATAAGAGTAGTGAAATACTAATGTCTCTTAAGGAATCATATATTCTACTCTATAAAATCTAGATAGAAAAAGTAGTGATTAAACTTCGTTTGAAATGTGAGACCTTTCTCTATGTTAAGTTTCAATAGAGTATTATGTAACCACATGTGGATGATGCATTTGACTATGATGGGGGTAAATAACTAAGTTTAGATATTTTGACTTGGTAAAATCTAAATATAAATACACCTATATACCCTTCCTTAGGGCTCATAAATGTTTAGGATGATCTAGATTAAACAAACTAAATGTGTCAATTGTATGTTCCATTCATATTGGTTATCATGTCGTAGTGAACTATCCTTGTGAAAACCAAGTCAATCCATAATAAAATAGAATTTAAAAACAAATGAAGGATTAAACATATAGTAGTGCATTCAATGATTATTATTATTATTATTATTATTATTATTATTATTATTATAAAGTTTACCCTTGTGCTATCCTATAACCATGAACCTTATGGAGATGAAGGAAGATCCTTAAAACATGAATATTGAGTAGACAATACAACTTTACTTAAGTGAACATCTTTTAACTTCATAATGCAAGTGAATGACTAAGTGTAAAACACTATAACCCTTATTTCTAAATCTAGGTGCTTGGGCTGATTTGAAAACATGATTCCTTTCTTGTGTGTGGATAAATGAAGTACTCCCTAAAAGTGCATATTGTATGTAAAGATATCTTGCAGATATGGAGGGAAGGAATATGTATGTTGGGAAAAAGGCCTTTGTCCAATTGTAGTATCACCTTAGGATATATGCATAAACTTGTGTGTGAAATCAATTAATAATTGAGGTAAAAAGGGAATAGTGGAATAATATGCATAGTAAATAAATAATAATGATGGTGGAGAAGGAATGAATGTAGTAGTAAACTTTGCATTGCTAAAATTCTGAATTAAAAGTTGTCTTTCATTTCATGGCATGTTTGGGATATAGAATGGCATGTGTGTCATAACAACATTACATTGGTGAGACTTAAGGTCCCCAATTGCATTATTAGTCATAGAAAGCCATATAACTATTGACTCAATTAAGATGCAATTGTTAAATGGGTGATTTAGTGAAGGTTGAATGAAAATAATGTTTTGTTGTGGTGCTAATAAATTGGACTATGTTTTTCGTATTATATGTTGAGTATTGGGTCTGCTTTGTTTGAGAAGATAAACTTTATCATGAATTCATATGTCATTTTGTAGAATAGAATATTTTGCTATTTAATTATGTGCAAGAAAATGGTTTGTTGCTTTAAAAGATGAAATTGAAAAAAGAAAGAGAAAATATAAGTTATTTTGTATTCTTGGTGTATGTGAATACCCCGTAAGGGTGCTTATGTTGTGTATTGTGGAAATTTTTGTGGATAAGCCAAGTCGTAAAAGTAAGTGTATGTTGTGCATCCTTGACTCATATCGAATGAAATGACAAGATTCTTGATAGTTAGTGTGGTTTGTCATGTGGAAACCAGTATATGTGTTGTGCTCCAAGTATGAGATACAGGGTATCCAACTTGGGATAAGGGTGGTGGACGTCTAGTATGATCCCCTATGTGTACCCTTCATGATTACTTTGTCTAGTTGATTTGTTGTGAAAAAGGAGTAAGCATGGAATGTGTGGATGTGTATCTATTAAATGAAATGTGATGCATTCCTTTGCGTTAGTTTTGTTTGTTTGTTAAATGTGTACCCCTAGTGTTTGGTTCCCCCCTTATGGGAGTGCGATGCCAGCTAGTGTAAATAGGGGTTGAGAGGCACATGTTCTCCCATCGGGAAATTACACGCTCAGGGTGTTGTCCCTAATCCTGATAAAGGATCTATGTTGAGTCGTTGTAATCATCCCATGGACGTTGACCGTGGCCTACTCCCCCACATATGAGAGCCACACTTGTTGGTTCATAGTGCAAACCTATTTCTTGATGTTATAACCCATGGGTAAAGGATGGAATTTTATGGACCACCAGTTACTTATAATTATGTGGTTTGAGGACCCCCATTATTCATATTCATGTGGTCAAGGACCACAGTGATTCATATTTATGGTCCGAGGGGACCACCAACCTAATCATATTCATGGTCAAGGACCCTTGGAGTGATTAATTATTTATGTGAGTGAGGGACCACCGGCTATTCATATTAATGTGGTGGGGGACCACCAGTGATTCTATATATATATGTGGTCGAGGGACCACCAATTATTCATATTTATGTGGTCAGGGACCACCAGTTATTGCATGCTATATACTTATGTGGTTAGAGAACCACCATTCCCCTCCTCCCCTTAGGTGGCTTATCTAGTCACGTGGTGCTCGTAATGTGCAGATTTTATTTTTGAAATATGAATTATTTGTAATTCATGATTGATGTTTAATTTTATTATGCGCTAGCAATGTGGAATTCTACATTTATTTTATTAGGTTGTTTAGCCATTTGAAGGTTGTTGTAGTCTAATTTGCCTCAAGGACTTGTTTAATTTCGTTTTTGAATTATGAACAGAATGTTGCAATGTAGCTACAATTGATCTTTATTTTGTTTCTCTTGAATTTATAGTTTCCTCTTTGAGATTTTTATTCAAACTTTCATTTGTGACCTTATGTTACTCAATTTGAGGCTTTCTCCTTGTTTACAAATTGTTGGCATGTGTGGTGTAATGTGATATCTATAAATTGCCATATCCCAAGGGGTTCCCTGGTAGGTCGTATAGGGGAGTAGATGCGTTGGGGAATTATTTTGAAAAGGGTTGTAAATGGGACCAGTATGGGATGGTCATTGATCCATTCTTCCCTTCACTCTATGACTGTTCTTATCTACATGGAGGAGTCCTTACAGAAGGGCCTCAAGACTATCTTTCTAAATTTGCTATGGTATCCATGAATATCCATCCTTGTAAACCCATTTGTGTGAGCCTTGTGTTGTAATTTATGTGACTATATGAGGATAGGCACACCCATTGGGAAGAGCATCCTTTGCATGAGGACAAGCACACCCAATTGGGAAGGGCATCCTTGCTATTGTTGTGTGTACATGTGAAATTACAAGTAAATGTGATGTGACATACTTGTGAGCTATGTGAGAAAGATAGTAACAAATGATGACAATTAATATTCTGTGAGACATTGTATGAGTGCCATGACTATAAGGTAAAATATCCTCTTAAGGATATATTTGGATAAAATGCAATAATAACAATTTTGAGGAATGATTGGCCATTGACATAATATATATATATATATATATATATATATATATATATATATATATATATATATATTCTAGCATCATGAGTGATGTTTATGGTGCAAATAAATTTTGAGGCATATCAAAGGTTGTTAATTCATTTAGATATATGTTTGTATTGAAGTTGGTTACATTGTTAATAGAGTAAAAAATACATGGATGGTTGTTACCTTTTGTTAAATTAAGTGTGTATTAGACAAAGGTTCTATTGTAGAAATTTTAAGTATTTGAATGTTTGATTCATGGAAGAGATTGTCTCTAATGTATGCTTATAGTTGAATTTTTGGTTCTTTCATCAAGAAAGAAAAGTAATTAGTATGTTTGATAAATTAATCTATGTTACGAATGAAGATTATGTTCCAGACCTTAGTGACTTCCAGGAGGAAGTCTAAGCTAAGGGGAGGGGGATGTAAGACCCCGCTTTGCCTATGATTAAAACCCAACCTAACTTGTTATATGTTTCCATAAATGGGTGGTAAGTGGTATTGTGGGCAATAAATAATGTAATTCTGTGACAATATTCTTGTATTTCATTTTGACATTTGTTTCATTATCTTTGCCATGAAGGTGTTAAACACTCATTAAGTGTGGGATATAAATTGAAATTTTAAATGAAATTATATGTAAAATCTTAGGATATTCAATTAGAGAATTTATGTGATATACGATTGTTGCTTATAGTTTCATTGGTAATGTGCAGGAAACTAAGGATGTCAGTATCGAGAAGGAAAAACCCTCGAAAAGCAAATCAAAAGACATCTTCTTATGGTTATGAATTTGACTCCTTTTGGGGCTTAGAAAGAAACAAAGTTAATGTGTTGGTAGATTAAGGTGTGAGGTTTGATATTAAAAGGATAACTTACTTTTTGTCTTTGAGGGCATTTAAAGGTGAGTCATATGGGCTTAAGTAGGGTTAGGGTTTAGGAAACCCTATCTAAAATTGAAAATTCGGATGGATACTTAAATAGGGCCTTAAAAAGGGTTGTTGGTCAATTTCCTTGGTTGAGATGCAAAAATAGACCCCCTAGAGTCTATACCATAGTTGTAGGGGTCAAGTAGGCATACAATAGTGCCCCAAGGACATGATTTGACCCTTCAAAAGTCCTCATAATGAAGAGTGACGAGTTTTGAGGAGATGATGGGATGGAAATATTGGAAGGTTGTCCAAATGCATGTTCCCCTCATTAATGAGGAAAAGACCTCTCTTGATGGAGGCAGGTACACTCCAAACCTTCCCATCCAAGGGTTTTAATTTGAATTTCCTATATATTTTAAGGGGAAAGAGGAAGGAGTGGGAGGTGTTACCCACTTCTCTTGGAGAACTTGAGTGGAGATGGTAGAAAGAATGAGATGAAGAAAGGAGTCCACCTCTTTGGAAAGATAGTGATCAAGATGGCTTGGTTTGGAGAGGAAGGATGGATACAAGAGTTTAGTCCCTTCATCTAAAGAAGATAATTTTTCCTAATTCATTCTACCCTTTGTTTTATTGGTTGTAAGTAAGTGACATGGTGCATAGATTATGGTGGAAGATAGAAGTAGGAAGCCACAGATGCAAGAAAATATGCTATGCTAATGTTATCTTTTGTGAAAATGGCTCCAGTCATCATGGAGCTAAATGGGTTCCTTTCTTGGGGGTATGGCTAGAGCCCACGAGGCTCCATGACACCATTATGGTAGGGTGGAGAGCAAGAAGTTGCACATTGATTTGTCATTTATTTTATTTCTATGTGATATGCTAAAGATGGAAGCCTAAGTAAATGGTATTATGTTGTAAGTTCTACTTCTTGGGGTACAAAAAGAATTTTATGTAAGAGAAGAAATATGCTATCTAGAAGGTCATGTATTCAAGTTATCATGATGGAAAGTTTTGATATTGTAGAGAGGATTTTAGTTAGAATGAAAAGGAGATATATTGTTTTAGCTGCATTCCCTCGGATAAGGGAAAATTTAATTTAGAAATAAATTGTTTAGACTTCTTAGGAATCTGATTGTCATGAGAACTTATCAATTGGACAAATGGAAACTCTAGGAGTAGGGTTTAAATGGAAGTATTGTATGGGTGCATAACATATGAGGGCAGATTGAGAATGTTTAGTCTTTCCTTCAAGACATTGGTACATATTTCATGTAACCCATGAGTTCACTATGCGTCAATATACACGATCTATCACTCTGCTAGGTTTAAAATGAATTAATATAGGTCAACGGTTTCATTAGATAAACCAGTAAGGAAGATAACTATTAACTTATGTGGATGAATACACCATTCTCTATAATAACTGGTACATTCTATGGAATGGAGGCTCTGTGCAACAAGAAATTTAAGTTAGGGGATAAGTTGGTAGGTGAATATGCTTAAATCAATTTTTAATTAGCAATTTTGAATAAATGTTGTTTCAAAATTAAAATAAATTAAATTAGAGTCATTGGAGGATCCCCATTATGGTGACATAGCATCAAGATAATATCAAAGTCAATACCATTATCACCAATTGGTGAAGTATGGCACTAATAATGTTATGAAGGGAAGGAAATATAACATAAGGGAATGGTATTATTATTTGGATTAGATGAATAATATCCTTAATAAAGAAAATTAAAATATTAAGGATAGTCTTTAAATTTGAGCAATAATACAATATTAATTCAATAAGAAATCTATTAAGGGAGATTGCTTGAGAGAATCCTAAAATAATATGTTAATGAAGGTAAAATTATTTGTGATTGATTATGTAGATACTGTTAATTAATGGATGCTATTATTATGGTTGGATGGGTATTTTCATAAATAAATAATTTAAATATTATGTTGCCAAAATATTAATGAATAGTAATAATTTTAACTATATATTAAATTTATATGGTAATAATTCTATATTGATTTTATAGAATTAATTATTTAAGTGGTAAAATTTAAATAAATATTGGAATTACCATTGCTAATAACATGGTGGAATAAATTTTAGTAGCAACTAATGAAAAAATGGTAGTATATTCCTTAACAGCAAGGAAGTAAGATAAAATAAGAAATTAGAATATTATAGCATAGATAAAGGTTATAATGGGTCATGTGGTATGCACAATGTAATTAAAATAGTGGCACTAAAAGAGAATTATTCCTTTGGAAGATAATAGGGATGATATTAATACCCAAGAATAATATGGACAATAATAATAATGATAATAATAATATTTATAATTGATCAAATACTGATAATGTTGATTGTGAAATTAACTTGAATAATTGTTTACCTTATTCTTTAATAAAAATTGTCTGTTTTTTTCTCTTGGAAATTTTTAGGCATGACAAACTTTAACAAAAATGCATATCATCTAGAGCCTCTGTGAAAATGATTTGCTTTTCAATATCATGCAAATTTTCAGACAGCCAATCGAGATTGACTAGTGTTGCAACTTTGTTCTCATGCTAGGTTCAAATAGTGCACCATCCTCACCATCACGCTATGAGGAATAGTTTTATTTTACTCTACCTCATTATTCCAAATGAAGTAAACCCTCCACATACTAAGATTTTCAAAAAAAAATTCTTGAAGAGTTTACTAAAATGCA
>VDFB02169743.1:293026-353005 GCA_007258455.2 Sequoia sempervirens | reverse complement strand
ATTGTTAACAGTCTGTTCAGGTGCCAACTTGTACTTAAAGCTCTCTGCAATATTTTCATTGAGGGACTTTTTTATTATTCTATTGTAGTTTTCCTCATCTTGAAAATGACTGGCATTCTTTTACAGTACAATTTTCCATGATTATTTAGATTCTGTTTTAAGCTATGAAAGAACTTTGAAAGATTTAAAATCTAATGTGCTAATCTGTTCTCATTGGTCTTGGACTTAAATTTTTTCGGAACAAGTCTCCTCCTCCCTTCCGTCCCACCCACGGACAGGGTCATTCCATAGGGATGGGTTGGTAGTCATCAAATCATTAATGACAAATATGCAAAGAATACAGGGCAGTCATATGAACAAACATAATCAAACAAATGCAACTCCATCATAAAAGGCAGCCATCCTAATCACCATAGAGGGTCATCAGAAGGCAGACTTATGCACAGTGATAGTCAAGTCATCATATGCAAAGATAGATTCATGTTGCAGCCAAGACCTATGTTGGTAATGTTAAGACAGTCTTATGGAATGATGGAGGGACAGTCTTAGAAAAAGAATGAAGATTGACAGCCATGTAGATGTTCTTGTGCATCCTCAGCAATACATTTTGGCATCCTTATGATTGCTTAATTTCCACCACCTAAGCCAACTAGTCTTTACCCTGTTTGTCATGGATTTTTCTCATCTAAAGATATCTTTGCCTTCTTGAAACAAAGGCAGCAACTAGGTACATAGCATGTAAGGGCAAATCATTCTATGGATGGCAAAATACAGATATCACCGCATTATAAGGATATTATTGGTGATATTCCTAATGAAGTGTTGGCTACTTGATATTTAAATAGTAGAGTACTGAGAGCTTTATGACAACAAGGGCAAAGTCGATGAATGATCACAGTCAAAATAAAGGCATTGGCAGTGTGCATCTTACAGAGTTGAGAGGTACTAATTGTTATTTTGCAATGCAGGCAGTCAAGGGTTATGAGGCAAGCCATGCAAATGGAAATGAAATTAAAGACAAAGTTTGATGATGCTCAAGCATTTATGATAGAGTAAGTCACAATGCTGACAGTTAATGACAGTGGCCAAAAAAGTTGAAACATAACTACCATGATGAAGACAGTCCTAAATCACAAGAGGCGGACCTAAGAAAGAAGAGACAGTCATAACTTTTAAGACAACCAAATCTACCAGATCTTAATTTTAAACCAAATCTACTCTCTCAGGTTGCCCTTTAGAGGCGGACCTTATCGATTCTCATTTGGGCCTTCTTGGAATAGATTAGTTTGTTTTTAGGTTGGTTTATATCTTATAAGTTACCAAAAAAAACTTCTAATCGATCTCATAAGTGTGTTTGCATGGGGGTTGTTAGAGATTCATGGTAGCCTGCCCATGTGCAAAAGCTGCATAAATCTTCCCATGACTTGAGACAAATTAGATGCACAGGTCAGGGATTCTAAGCAACCTTCCTTTTATGGGATGAGGCTATTAGCCAAGTCTATAAAGACAATGGAACACATCAAAACCAGCACTGCACGAGGAGAAAACTCCTTACAATGTCTACTATAGGAAATTATCAGGTATGCAGCATTTTAAAACTTTAATAACCCTAATTATCAGCCAACTTGGTCATGACTCTAAGCAACAAGAATCGGGTAATGCAAAGGAATCTGTCTAAGATATACATCATGTATATTGAAAAAATATCAGCAAAGCCCTGATACAAACACATTCTGCAAATATCAGCAAGGCACTAATAAGCTCGGTGTTGTGCACCCCAGTGCTAAAGAAAGCAGAGAAGGTTCATCTTTTACCAATGGATAAGGTACTGTGAAAGTATATCTCATGGGTATTCAGGATTCATTAGAGGACAGGTAATTTCTTTTATGGATTTCAGTTATAAGAACGTCAGCATGCTAATTATGCTTTGAATGCATAACTGATATGTTAGGATCATTAACAGAGGGCTTATAAAACCCTTACATTGGACATATTGATAGGCAATAAATAAAATCTCACATTGAAAACACACCACATGGATATCAACAAGTACCTGATAAATCCCTATAAATGAAAAGCATCTTCAGAACAGGGTAAATCTCAATTTGAAAATCTTATCTCTGACATTCTCATTCAATTGCAAATAAATGAATAAATCCCTATACTAGGTGTACCTCTAGGTTTTTCGATGTTCTCCATTTGATTTTGTTCAAACCACAGAGTGAACTAGCCTTTTTATCACAATCATCTCATTCGACAAGAAATACACTATTCTACATTCAAAAGTTGAAGGCATACCTTGAGTCTTGAATATTTTCAAGAACAGCCATCAAAGCCAACAAGTCATCTGGGAAAGCGAACCAGACATTTCACTTCTGCTCCTCCGCTGCACAAAAATCCCATGTACAATAAGCCTTAGACAAAATGTGCTGAAAATTCTTCTTCTGTTAAACATAAATCACCCCCACATATAATCATCTTACCATCTAGTTAGCTGCATGAAATTATCTTGCATGACCATAGGAGGAGGCCTGAGATGCAAAGCAATGGGAAGATAAAATTGAGATCACCATCTGAGAGGGCCTAATTAAACTTCCACAATCCACACTCGACCTATTCTGACAAATCAAAGCTCACGCCCTTCATTCTCAACTCTTGAATACATCTGGTCAGAGCCCTCAAATTAGTCTTGTCCCTCTGCAAGATCTTTTCAACATTGTCTTGACTAATCAGCTTGTGCAGAACAACACAACTGAAAACCAAAGAGGACGCAAATGACATAGTAGTAGGGATCCACCATCTCGTACAAGTGTCAACATTCTCAAGTGAGTGACAAGAGTAAAAAAAGAGTTAGAACAATTCCATGAAAAGCAAAAAGAAACAAGCAGGTTGGAAAATTTCTGATCTGATGCTCTGAATCCTCTTATAGCAACAATTTCGTCCTCCCTCTGCCATAGTTTGAGCAGAAACATTCGGCCCAAAATATGATGATCGCCACCCATACTCGCCTTCATCGGTACCCATCTTGACAGAATAAGATCTCAACTCTCTTAAAAGCTAAAATCATGAATCAATCAGAAAATTGCTGCAAATGGATGTTTTCATCGGTACCCATCTTAACAGAATAAGAAATCATCAACTCTCTTAAAATTCAGATCGTGAAAGGAATGGCAGAATTCTTGTACGATATTTCTGTCCAGGGATGTTGTATTTGAAGAATATTGTAAAACGGTGTAACGGGTAGTTCCTAAATATAAAAAATGCCCGTTGCTTTCTCGTGCTTTTTTTTTTTTTAAAATTTCAAAGAGCCAAGCCAAAGCTCCACATTAACTTATGAGGAGTCTTAATAGTTTTATCTTCTCATACTTATGGTATGAACCCTTGAAATTTCCAATTACTATCCAATTTTTTTTATTATGGATAAAAGAATGGGGGTTTATAAATTTATGGTTTTGTCTTTGGCTACCATAGTTGTAAAGAAACTAATGCACTTTTTTAAAGTTTTATTTTGCAAACTTTGTCAAAATCACTAGCTGTTTTTTATACAAGAGGAATTGCTTCAATTTCTAAAGTAGCATGCTATACATTGAGGACTTTTGGACTTGTGATTTGCTTTGTACCATTAGTCACCATTGTACTGAATCATTTCTCCAAAGTTTTAGCCCTTAGTGGACTTAGTTAATTTTGTCCTTTGGTTAGTTCTTGATGTTAGGGATGTTGGGCAAGCACAAATTGATTTTCACCATGATTTTTTCAAATATCAAGTTTTGAGTGAATTAAGTCTATTTGAACGTTTTATTAGACATTTGAGGTTGGGAAGTGAATTAAATCTATTTGAATATTCCACTAGACATTTGAGGTTGGGAATTTGACTCTAATGCATGTTTGTTAAAACTAGGTTTTTTCATTCTTTTGTATTTTGAATGAACCAACTCTATTTGAACACTTCACTAGATATTTGAGACTAGAAATTTGACTCTCATGCATATTTGTTAAAATTGAGCTTCTTAATTAATTTATGTTTTGGGTTTGGAAGATTTTGAAACTAAAAATTTGACTCTCATGCAATTTGAAGCTCGTAATAGAATTCCTAGAACTCATTTAATGAAATGGGTTCCAACTATCATGAAGGCTAAAAGTGCTTCATTATTTTCTATGACTCTTAGAGTGTCACTCTTAGTGAACTTATAAGGAGTCTTATAATATCAAATAGATGGTTGTGAAGCTTTAATTATAATTTAATTTTTGGGGAGGACATGTAGCATGTGAGGTGCATAGGGATAAGTCAGGCAAATGTTTGCACATAGGAATTTTCATATGTTTACATGTTTGTCATATATTCATTTTTCACTTTTCTAATATTGATATTCAATTTAAACTTTAGTAATTTAACTTAGTTTAAAATTTTTACTTGATAATTTAATTTGTTAAATTTATAATAAACCTTAATAATTTACAATTTAATCTAAATTTACTTTATGATTTAGAATATATTTTGTGTACTTTAATTTATAATTTAATTCATAAGTATATTTAAAATAATTTATAATCTAATTTAGAACAATTTATAATTTTGTAATCTAATCAAGCTAAGAGGTGTTTTATAATAGCGCAAGAGTATGCATAAAACTAAAACATAACCAACATAGATTTAACAAAAAATAAAACTATAAAATAAGTCTTATGTAAATAAAATAAAAGAAAATAATTCTTTATAAATTTAAGTAAATCCTAAATATCTTCCTTAAACTCATTCTAAGGAACTTCAGTCATAGTATTAATCCAAACACTTATAATCAACATCATACAATTATATATATGTGTGTGTGTGTGATCTTTATGAATTCATAAATATAATAAATTATGTATTTTTAAAAAATATTTAAATAATATTAATTATTATATAACTATAATAGCTCACTTCCAATGTTTTTCATTTGTACCCTCATGCACACCAAATAGGAATCTATATGTTTTTTAGAAGATTGATGAGGCTAATTTTGCATTTGCCAAAACTATACTTGATGTTTCAGTTGTTGATGCAAATTCCTTTCTTTGTGATCACACATTAATTTTTTTCTTTGTTGGCACCAACCTACTAAGCAAAACAATTCTAGATTGGGTAGTTGATAATTGGAATCTATTGCCAATAATTCATTTCATCCCAAAAGGTTTTCTATTGCAACCTCTGAATATAAAGATATGAGAGATCACATATTAAACTCAAATGGATGGATTCTTGGTGAGGTGTGTGCATTTATTTATTCAAAAATAGTTCCTAAATCTTAATCCTCTAAAATGTGGACCAAAAAATTCTCTAATTTGGACTCACTTGTATAACCTTCCTGTGGAATTTTGGTTAATGGATGTGTCTTCCATTATTAGAAATGACTTGGGGAACTTGGGTCAATTGATGATGAATGATTGGTGAAGAATTCAATATTGTTGCTCGATTATGTGTGGTCACAATACTCAAAATTGCAAAGACCTTAACTTTGTGTGTTGAATGGAGAATGGGTGCAATCAATTAAGGCTGAAGAGAAGAAATTATTTTTTCTAAAAAGTGGTAACCACTCACATTTCATAAAATATTACCTCAGGGATCAACCCTAAAATAGAAACAAATCTAGGTTAAATAGACCAAAAAACTGGTTCTTGGCCTAGTCCAATTACCTACTATTGTTGAATTAGACCCTTTATAAACTAGGAAGGTATGTAATAGTCTTTCATTTTTTCCTTTTAATGAGACACTTTGTGGTGTAGATCCTCTAGAGGAAGAAGAGTAAATAAGTTTAGGACTAGGTTTTGAATTTGACAATGGGTGAGGAATCATAAATGTAATATGTACTAGCCAATTTGCAGTTAATATTTTGAAGGCCAATATTGATTCTTGGAGGAAAAGGGGGATAAAAACCAATAAAAAAAGAGAGGAATGCACTCTATATGGATGACAACCTAACATTAATCATTATCTATTAAGATATATGGGAGGAAACCCACCCCTTAGAGGGAAATGAATATTTCCTGCTGAAATTTTAGGGGATTCTTCCCCTAACAAGAGTTGCATGATCTAGAACCAAAAATAAATAATGTTGGTCAATATCTTCAAGTAAATTATGATATTAAGCTATGCAAGGTAGATGCACATATATTTCTCAACTATTATCAAGGGTGGGATGACATCTTTATGGAATCATTTGGTGCTTTTGGAGGAATTGGGACTTTTTGGAAACCAAGTAAGGTGTTTATTTAGCCTATGATTACCTCTTCTAATTATTTTGTGGTATCTATTTAGATTATGGTATTGGATATTTCTTTCAAGATGATTAATATATATGGAATGGTTAAGATAGTTGATAGATATCTAGTTTAGGCTCAAATTCTAGAATTTTTGCATCTAGTAGCAAATAAATTTAAGTATATTCTTGGTGGGATTTCAATGTAATATTATCATGTTGTGAAAAGAGTAGTGGTATTTCTCACATATCCCAATCATATAAGGGATTTTTAAAATTTTATAAGTGACAAATATCTAATGGACATAATAACCAAAAATAAATTATATATATGGACCAATAACAAGTCTATTTTTATAATATCATTGAAAGATTGGATAGATTATTGCATAATCCATGTTTTCTTCCACATGCACAAGTTTTTGAATTCATTTATTGTCCCATCTCTGGGTCGAACCACTTCTAGAGCATGATTTCCATTACTGGAGGTCATCCCTCATAGAGTTTCCCTTTCAAGTTTGAATTGATGTGGTTTAGAAATAGTAATAATTTTGAGTTAATCAAGGATTTATTGACAACAATTATTACACAAAAGGGTTCTAAAATATTTTTCTTTTCAAAAAATTGAACTTTCTAACAAAATAATTGAGGGATTGGAATAGGACCACTTTCAAAAATGCTTTTCATGACAATTAATGAATTGAATTAGACCAAGAAGATCTTAATCAAAAAATTATACATAAGGGAATGTTTCAAGAATATTAATTGAAACAAAAATATTTATTGGCAGGACATTGAGTTTTTTGTGAGGGAGAAGATCTTCTAGAAATGAACGTCTCTAGGGAAACATGGCTTGAAAAGGAAAAGTTATATATAATATTTATTCATAATGCTTCAAAATTCACATGAGAATAAAATATAATTGAATCAATAATTGTAGAAGATAGTGGCATTTTAGATATCCTCGTGGATATCCAAATAAAATTTATTCACCAAAAAATATGCTAATGTTCAAGGATGGTATATACGTATTTGAAATTATGTCAACTATTAAAAATATTCCTTGTGTGGTTTCAACATACAATAATTCCTTTCTCATGGCACCAATCATGTTGGAAGAAGTTAGATGTGTAACCTTCTAAATTCCACCAAATAAAGATTCAGGGATATATGGTTCTACAATACATTATATTGAAAGTGTTGGTATACTATTATCATGAAAATATATAATATTGATGAAGATTCAAGAATATTTTGTAAATTTATTAGAAATCTAAATGTTACAAATATTTCTCTCATTTCAAGGAAATAGTCTTACAACACTTTTACTAAATTTTTCCGTATCTTTCTCTATAATAAAATATATAAAATTATTTTGAAGGTCATTAATAACTGATTGAAAGGAATTCTCTCCAAGTTTATATCACAAAAGCAAATAAATTTCACTCCTTGTCAGATTTTTTTATGGTATTATAATAGCTCATGAAGCTATTTATTTGATTGAATGCTCAAAGAAAAAACATGATATTGAAGTTGGATGCAAATAAGGAACATGATAGAGTGTTTTACCCTTTTTTATGATGGTGCTTTGCAAATTTGGTTTTAGAATGAACTAGCTTGATTGGATATTCAATTATATATCCACACCTTTTTTCTCCATATTGATTAATAGTTCTCTATGTGATTTATTTGAGGTATCTAGAGGATTGTGTCAAGTGGATCCTTTATCCCCTTTCCTTTTTATGTTTAGGGCAAAGGATCTGGGCCATGCAGTTAAGGATAAAGCAAGTTTTAGAGTATGTAATGGGGTTAAAATTATATAAAATTCTCTAATCGCAAAACAATACTTCACCAACAATACTTCCATATATATGAAAGGGTGTGCCTCAAATAAGATGATATATTCTTAGAGGTATGTTGGTTTGTTCTACTTCGGTCTGAAGATAGATAATTAACACATAGAAATAAAGTATATTTTTCTTTCACACTCTATCTATAAAAATGATTATTGTTGGATGATTTGGATTTTCAATAAGTTCCCTACATTGCAAGTACCTCGGTATTCCTCTCTTTATAGGGGATCTACATGTTAATCTATGGGAGGACACCATTAATGCTTGCCAAAAAATATCTTCATGAAAAAGGAATTTTTTGAAATTAGATAGGATAATCTTAATGCTTAAAGCTATGATATAATACATTCTAATATTTATGATGCCTTGTTTATTGATCCTCTTAAAGATCTCTCAAGATTTAAATAAAATAATAAAGAAATTATTATGGGGTGGTTCCAATCAAAGTAAGTGTATCCCTATTCTTAAATAGGACACTATATGTCTTCCCAAAGGTATTGATGGCTCATGAGTTAAAGTCTTATCAAAATGGAATCATACTTTTTGCACCAAGTTGATCTAGAACATGTATGACAAGCTTGATGTGTATTGGAGATAAATGCTGAAATGTTGGGAAAGGAGATCCTTAATGTTAAGGGGGTATTTTCTCTATTTGTGTCTTTCCCTAAGGGAATTTTATTAGGAAAGAGATCACAAGTGTAAAGATTGGCTCTCAACCTCAATGGTGAGTCAATCAGACCTGGATCTCAATCCTTAGGACAATAGGATAGATCTGAAACCAAATCGGAATGATTTGCAGTGTTCAAACTAAATGAACAATAAGACCTAGAATACCTAAAATGCAAATTCTTAAAAATACATAAATTGAAATCATAGTTTGTAGGAAGGTCTGAGAAGGGTTAGGAAACATGCACCTGTCACAAAAATTTAGTTTTGAGATTTTCTAAAGGATAGGTTTTCCCTAAGGCGAATGGGTCCTAGTTAGGGATTCTTTAAACACTTTTTACAATCCTTTGATTTTGGATTTTAGCTCCTATTTTGCATAGGTCCCACTGTTAGAAAGTCGAAAATAATGTTTGCAACCTAGTTTCTATGGCTTGGAAAAAATGATGAAAACTTATCCAACAATGCAAAATCTCTCTTCAATATCTTCAATCCTTCTTCAACCTATAATATGCACATACATAAAGAGATTTTTTTTTTGGAATGGGGGTTTACTTTAGTCAAACCACAATTTTGGTAATTAAACCTTGATAGAAAGATGATGACAATGGAGAGGAAATGATTAGTGAACAATGCTTGCTACAACTCACCAAACCTTCAATGGCTTCCCTTAGAGGATTGAAGACAAACAAATCTCTCCTAGGAACTTGATATTTATTTGCTTGATGGATTTGGACACTTGAAAATGCTTGGATGTTTTATGATCAACTATTCATATTAGCCTTCAAAAGATGACATGAACACACATTTAGCTTGAACATTATGTTAGGATCTTGATTGTTGCAACAAATGACTAATAAATCTACTCTTGAATACTCTTGATAATAATATTTTGTCACATGAAGTCTTGATTGTGTGTCTTAGAATGTTGCTTAGATTTGAATTGATAAAAAAACTATGTATTTATAGGTGTTTATCTAATTTCCCAAACATTAGATTCCAAAAGTCAAAACTTGCAAGCTGAATTTGAATCATTAGAATGCTGCCAAAAACATATTTAAAATGGGTCTTAGGACTTAAAGGGGACTCATTCACCCTTGGGTGAATGGGTCCTGGCCTATAAGTCCAGGACACACATATTCCAAGGTGATTAAAATATTAATTGTATTAATTCAATGTCGGTTTCCCTTTCAAAAACATAAATAATAAGGCTTTGGAATGCATAATTTGGAAAATTAGAAGCTTAATTAAGTCCAATAAATTAAATAACCAAAACATAGTTTGAAATTGTAAAGGTATATATAATTTACTACACCCCATTTATCCCCCACTTTAGTGAGAGTATGAACTTACGTCCAGACTCACACTAAAGTAGACAAATATGTGTCAAGAGGGGTCCAAGTGTACCAATTTTAGAAAGATAGGATGACAAAGATCAATGAGGATGATCAAGCCCCATAGGATCGAAGATCCCATGGAAAACCAACATAAGGACAAAGGGACACACAAGATGTGTAGGATACGTGCAACAAGACACAATACATAAGCATACAATGTTGAAGCCAATGTAAAAAGAAAAAGGAAAAATGATGGACTAGTAAGTTGTGTTATGCCATGCCCATAAAATTTTAAATTCCCACAAGAAAATTGAGAGGGGGGTGAATCAATTGTACATTAAAAAATCCAAAAATCATCATAAACATTCAGATCCACATCAACTTAATTAATACTTAATTTGTTAGAATGATTTAGCATGAAAACAAATAACAAAAACTGAAACACATCAACACCATGCACAATAGAACACCAAATTTACGTGGAAAATCATGGTGATGATTAGCTCACAATATAAAGTAATTGTAACATTGAATAAAAAAGGCTCATTGCTAAAGGCTCACTCCCAAATTATAGAAAATAAGAAAGAAGAATATTACAATGAGAAATCCATATTAATGCAACAAAAATTTCCACCACAACATCACCAACACATTCACAACCTTCCTAAATATGGTAGACACCTTCTGCTCACTACTTTCAGTAGTCTAACTCATTAAGCTCACACTACACTTCACAACTCTGTAATTCACATCACACAACTCACAACTCAATTCTCCATTAACTCATCACTTATTTATACCTTCTTCAACCTTGAAAAAATTCTCCAAGGTTGGCTATGCATCTCAACTGTGAAAATTCAAATTAGGTCAACACTAAGCATTCCCATGGAGGAAAGGAATGAAGACAGACCACATTACACCTTAACTCTGACTTATATCCATTTATACAAGCCATGCCACACTTCCACAATCACTGAAGCAAATCTGCAATTAGTGTAAACACCCAAGATCGATCAAACCTATGTAAACACCATTAAAATTTAAGTACACACTTCCTCCAATCCAAGGATGAATCGTGGAAACAAAAAAATCACTTGAAAAATATCTTGAATATTCAAAAAACACCCTAAAATCCAACAAATTCCTTCGCAACAACTTTCACCAGAAGAATGTACACACCTAGTATACTCAAACAACCTTCCACATATTTTTACTCAAGAAACCAACTTTTAAAGCACCAAAGCATGAATTTTTTTTTATTTTAGGTAGATATGATCATTATCAACATACTTCCAAAATCGCAAGACTAGAAACCAAACTACGAAGAAATAAGAAGAAAAACCATTTCTCCCAAACACCACTACAATATACAGTTCACACACCAGTGAACACAACTCACTCTATATGACGATCCAAATGAAGCAATTTTGGATATAGAATCTCTGAATACCTCTGATCAACATATCCAAACCACACAAGAAGATCTTCAACTTAAAAGAAATGCGGAGCAAAACTAGAACACAACTTTGTATACTAAACCACCTTTGCATCACACTATTTCCTCTTTTATTCAAATTTTCTCAAAAGCACTTGGAAACCAAGCACCAGAGACACATACTCATCATCTTCAACACTTCCTCATCATCACTAAGCCAATAACATCCACAAAATTTAGAAGATTATCAAAGAAATACTAGAGGTTGACACCAGTAATACTCACTAATGACAACATAATATGTAACTAATCAAAGCATCATTAGTTGACATTAATGACAACACAAAAAATCTCCTCCAAGCTTGTTGACATCAATGACAATACCAACTATTCATACTTGCAACAATATCCCCCTTTGTCATTGATGGAAACACATGATATGAAAAACCATCAACAACAAAAAAAACTTTGATCATTAACATACTGCTCCATATATCAACTCTTTCTCTTTCTTTCTCCCCCTTACATCATACTCTCGATTTTCACATTACTCTCCCCTTTTACAATTGAATATTTTTCACATTATTTTTCTCTCCCTTTTTGAAAATTGACAAATGGAAAAACATTTGCATCTCTTTCTCCCTTTGACATCAAACATACATACTTTCTCTCTCTACTACTTTGCATACTCCCCCTTAGGAGAACACAACAAACTATCTCAATCATCAAGGTCACTACACATATCCTTTGAATCATTTGTCAACACAACTCTCTTTGTACAACAATCCAAAATAAGAAATTCTGAATATAGAATCTCTGAATACCTTTGATCAACATATCAAAACCACACAAGAAGATCTTCAACTCAAAACAAATACAGAGAAAAACCAAAACACCACTTTGTATACCAATTGTTGAATGCAAAAAAGACAAATGAGAGGGGGGTGAATCAGTTGTACATTGAAACATCCAAAATCCTCATAAACATTCAGATCCACATCAACTTAATTAACCCTTAATTTGTTATAATAACAAAAAAAGTACTCCCTAACACGACCTTGATTTAGTGTTGTAATATTTCTAACATATTCACATTAGGTCTTGGGCCCTTGTGAACTAAATGAGCTTAATGGTGCCTTATTTAGAGTGTTGTGAAGTGTTGTAACACACTGTCAAAATTTTCTAGGGTTTTATTAAATAATTGGGCTTCTTTATGCTTTAATTGGCCTTATTTTGCATCCACAAGCCTTAATTAATGCATCTTTTTGAGGATAATCCCAACATAAACCAAGATCTAATCATAATTTAGGTGTTTTTAGGTTGTGTGGCCCATATTTAGTGATCTAGGACTCATACACCACCTTGGACGTATGGGTCCCACCTAGGTTTTAGGGCCCTGATCTAGATTTTCCATCATTCTAAGCATTTTTGAAAAATATGTCCCATAGTTAAGCCTAATAGGACTCACAAACCACTTCTAGCGTATGAGTCCCATGTGACCCAAAATCAAATTTAATTTAAATTCTTGGTAGGATTTTATTCCCTCCTAGATCCTGATGTTAGGTTGTAGTGTTGTAATTTCAAGACCTTTGGCATAAGCAAGTATAAATATACAAGTTTCTTTTCTTACCTTATTTCTCACTAAGCATTCAACTTATCCCTAAGTTTTCAAGTATTCAATATGCATTATAAATAAAATTGTGGATCAAGGGAAGCATTCAAGAGTTTACAAGAGCATTTTAAGGGCCTTGAAGAGCCTATTATCAAGTAAGGTTTTAGAGCATTATTCAAGCATCAAGCATCATGTTAAAAGCTCACTATGCATCATGTTTATTTTGAGCTAACAATTGTGATGTAGGGTTTTGTGATTCAAGCTAGCATTTAATTCAAGATCTATCACATTCAAGAAAGATTCAAGATCTACATCCATTGGAGCCACTTCATACATGTTTGTATCCCTTTATTGCTAGGGTGTGGTGAGTTGTAACATTACATTTTGTTCATTCATCATTCTCCTTTCCTATTTCATTTCATTTCAAGGTTTGATTACCAAAACGGGGTTTGACCAAGGAAAGCCCCTTTCTACTAACAAAACAACATTTTCCCCTCTCTTTAGTGTGTGATTTGTAGATCTAGGTTGAAGACATATTGAAGAGCAAGTTTGGAGAAAGTTGTCAAGTATTAAAAGTTATCAAAGTTGTCACCTTGCATTGGAGACATTAAAAGACATCTACAGGTTGCAAATCAGAGATTCAGATCTGAAAATTAGGTGGAAAGGACAAAGTAGACATTGAAGAGCAAAATCATAATTTGAATTTCCTGAAAACCCTAACTAGAATGATACACCACTTTTGGCATATGAGTCCCAGTATAGGAAAATTTGCAGATTTCATGAGTTTTAGTCATATCTCTGCCAGATTTATGTTTCTGCCCAAAAACCCTAATTTGGGACTAAATTTCCCAAACTGGCATATGAGTCCCAGTAGGCATTAATTTTAGTCTTTTTAGCATTTCAAGTCTTCATCTAGTCCTCTTCAGGTTTCTAGGTGTACACCTTTCATCTCTCAGCTTTATGTTTTGATTTACATGCATTTTTTGGCCATTTAGTGAAGTCTTGCATTACATTAGGTTTGAGCATTAGGTCTTGCATTTCATTAGTCTTTCCAAGCCTAGCTTGGTGGTGAACCCCTCCTAAGTTTCTAATCAGACCCTAGGACAACCATATTTCAAGATCTCTTCATCCTTTGCATACTTTACATTGAGATCTCTAGGGTTTTCCT
Organism: Sequoia sempervirens; assembly: GCA_007258455.2. Taxonomy (NCBI): domain Eukaryota; kingdom Viridiplantae; phylum Streptophyta; class Pinopsida; order Cupressales; family Cupressaceae; genus Sequoia; species Sequoia sempervirens. The sequence continues at coordinate 338,701 of VDFB02169743.1, read as the reverse complement.
TGAATGAATGTAGTAAAATGTGTTGTTCTATGTCCTAAACCATTAAGAACAACCATTTTCCTTCATTTCATCAGTTAGAATGATTTAGCATGAAAGAAAATAATAGAAACTGAAACACATCAACACAATGCACAATAGAACACCAGATTTATGTGGAAAACTTAAGAAGGGAAAAACCACAGTGAGGATTGGCTAATAATATAAAATAATTGCAACACTGAATAGAGAATTCTCACTGTCAGAAGGCTCATTGCCCAATAGAAAGAAGGGATCACTGCTAAAGGCTCACTCCCAGATTACAAAAAAGAAGATTTAGAAGAATTTTATAGTGAGAAATCTATCTCAATGCAACAAAAGGGTCCACAAAAGCATCACCAACAAATTTGTAGCCTTCCCAAAGATTGTAGAAACCTTCTTCTGACTACTTTTAGTAGTCTAACTCATTAAGCTTGCATTGCAAGTTTCAAAAATTTGCACTTCACAACTCTGCAATTCACATCACACAACTCACAACTCAATTCTCCATGAACACATCACTTATTTATACCGTCTTCAACTTTGAAAACATTCTCCAAGGCCGGCTATGCACCTCAACCATGTAAATTAAAATTAGGTTGGCACTAAGCATTCCTATGGTGGAAAGGAATGAAGGTGGACCACATCACACCTTAACTCGAACCTAAATCCATTCATACATGACTGCACCATGCTTCGAAAATCACTGAATAAAATACGTAATTAGTGTAAACACCCAAGGTAAGCCAAACCAGTGTAAACACCATTAACATTTAAGTACACGCTTCCTCAAATCCAAGGACAACTCATGGACACCAAACATCACTTGAACATAATCTAGAATATTCTAGAAACACATTGAAATCCAACAAATTCCTTCATAACAACTTTCACCAGAAGAATGTACACACACAATACACTCAAACAACCTTCCAAACACTGTTACTCAATAAACTAAATTTCAAAGTACCAAACCATGAAAAAAATTGATTGTAGGTAGATATGATCATTATCAACATACTTCCAAAATCGCAAGTCCTGAAACCAAACTATGGAGAAATACAAAGCAAAACCATTTCTCCTAGACACCACTACAATATACAATTCACAAATTGGTGAACACAAATATCTTTGTACGATGATCCAAACAAAAAAAAATGGATATAGAATAGCTAAATATCTTTGATCAACATATCCAAACCACACAAGTAGATCTTCAACTCAAAAGAAATGTAGAGAAGAACCAAAACAAAACTTTGTATACTAGAACAGCTCTGCATCACACCACTTCCTCTTTAATTCAAATTTTATCAAAAGCACTTGGAAACCAAGCACCAAAGACACATACTCATCATCTTCAGTACTTCCTCATCATCACTAAACCAATAAAATCCACAAAAAAATAGAAGCTTATCAAAGCAACACTAGAGGTTGACACCAGTAACATTTACTAATGACAACACAATGCAAATAATCAAAGCATCATTAGTTGGCATTTTAATGACAATACAAAAAATCTCCCCCAAGATTTTTGATATCAATGACAACACCAACTATTCATACTTGCAACACAAAATATACTCACAAGGGCTAGTGCAGTCCGATATACACTAGGTGAGCCCCAAAGGAAAAATGAGAAACACACACTAGGTATACAAGGTGTGTACCCATAAAAATGGGTGGTAGATGGGATGGACTCACCAAGTCTACAAGTGTGTTCCCATACGTCAACATACTAAAATTTATACTCCATGATAACTTTGATAAGTTACCACAAAATGGTCAATGTACTCTACCAACATTGCACTAAGTCCAACCTCTGTGAACAAAATTGAAGCCAAAAAGTGTCAAAATGTCAATGCTAAAATGAAATAATGCAAATGAATGCCTCCACTTTAAAGGAATTGCTAAAAACTATGCTTTAATCAATTACTTTAAAGTAGAAAATGATAAATGGAAATTAATAAACGGGCCATGAGAGCTTATTTGGAAAGCCCTATGCCAACGATATGTTTCCAAAAAAACCTGTGCCATGGAAAAGGAGGTTTCCTCCCATGTAATCCAAAAAGATAAAACATAAGGGATCCATGGATTCAGGGTCAGGGCATGTCTTTGCTACAGTGATATAATAGAGCTTGAAACCATCATTATTCCCCAAATACTTCATGGAAGAACAAACAAAAAGGAGGAATGACACATAGAGAGCAAAAATAAAGAAAAGCTTTTGGGTCAACATGGAAGAGACTTGGATGTATTGACACCTTGCATTGTCCCCAAAAAGAAAACACAAGACAAAAGAAAAGACAATGATCACAACAAATAGAAGAATGGAAATAAAAATAAAAGAATATCATGATAGATTCACTTCCTTTGTATCCTTGTACCAACGGAGTAACAAGGGCCATCTAAAGAAATCTTACAAACATAAAGAAATACCAAGCAACATGATATGGGGTATCACATTACATACATGCAATCACAAATAACATAGAAAGAAAAAGAATGATAGTATGTCACATACTAGCAAACCTATAGTAGGTCATCCGCATCCCAATATTGTTCATCATATACAGAAGGCGGATAACTAGCCAAATGGTAAACAACAAGTGCCACACTAGGACAATCAATAGGTTCAACACGCGGTGATTCACTCTTTTTAGGACGATCATCGCAGTTGCATCCATCTAAGTTCATAGAAGTAGAAAACAACAAATTAAATTCATTATTCACTTCTTCGCCAATTTTATCACACTCATCATCATCATCATCATCCAAGTTAATTACAACGGGAGACCTAATGACAATGTGTAGTGTTCCTCCGCCACACTCTATTTAGTTGATTCTCGCTTGATAGATGCTTTAGTTGATTTTGGTACTATGTTGTTCTTTCAAATAAGACTTTGATATTATGTTGTTTTGTATTTCATGGATGATATTGACAACTCCTCGATTATCTCGGTTGTATGTTTGTGATGATAATCGTGGATGGACACGCATACGATAAGGGTTTATTAGCTTATGAGTTTTCATGTGGTTATCATGTTGAAATGATTGCTTATGATTTATCTTGCTCATCAGTGTCGGTGAAGAAGATAGTGTAGCATTACTCATTCGTGAGTACCCTGCTACACTGCAATTCTTCTTCACATTGTGTTTTCTGATATAAGTATATATATGTTTTAACAACAATGTTTCCTACAGATACAAGTACCGGGTATCGGCTCCACCTGCTTGATAGGTCTGAGTGTACCCTAATTTAATAAAATTATGTTGATCTGGAGATATTGACAGGTCCTTATTGAACCATCATTCTTTATCGAACGAGTATCTATTTGTTACCCCTCTTTGTTGTCCAGTTTGTTTTGTTGTGTCGTGTTTGTTTGTATTGTTTTGTGTTTGGGAATTAATATTTAAGTTTAACGAATATTTGTTAATGTATTTATAAATACTTATGGTTATGTTTGTGATTTAATTTATTAATTTAAATTAAATAAGTTATTGATTTTAAAAGTGAAAGTTATTTTCTTTGCAAATGTATTTAATTAAATATATATTGCTGATTTACTTATGCAAACAAGATTTATGAGGAAATAGATATTTTCAACATGTTATGAATCTTTGATTTGAAGTTGAAAATCTGATTTCTTATTCAAAGGGTAAGTTGAACTGATTGATCTATTTAGAATCCATAATGAACAATCAGTTAAGTTTTATAATTGAGAGTTAATAGACATGCATTAAAAGTTTTAGGGGTTGCAATTTTTCATTCACGGCAACACTCTGGAAGAATTTTCACAGCAGCAGGTTTTAGAAAATTTTGCACGGCAATTGTTTTGGAAAAACTTTTATCTTAAGATTTTGTTTACAAGCATAATTTGAGCTGGATTGATTTGAATTTCATCGTCGAAGCCTGGTGAATTGATAGCGGAATTGACAGAAGTTTTAGAGATTCATTTTCAGCCAGTTATCAAACTTTAAACAGGTTTTCTTCTTGATTTTAAATTCTTGTGTTTAATTCTGAAAACATAATGTTGAATTTTGTTGTTTTGTAAAGAAATTGTTTTGCTGAACCTACACAAACCACAAGAAATAGATTAGAAGGGTATTTGAACTTTAAAGTAGAAAAGAATAAAAACATTCTGCAATTAAATTATTCCAAATCTAAAATCATCTTTGTCTTGGCTGTGAAATAAATGTGTTTGCATGAATTCAAAATGTTAAGAAAAGGTTAAAGATTTTCTTTAATTCTCAAAAGTAGATTCAAACAAATTTTTGATTTGAACATTTAAGTGGCTGTAGATTAATTGAGGCATCATAGAATTCTTGGATTTTGTCGCCTATATAATTGGCTATAATCATAGTGTTATTTTAAATCTAGACAATCAATCGGGATGAGCTATAGGATTTATTGGTTTGTTTGATGTTTATAGATTGAAACTCATTTTAAATGAAATTGCAAGAACTGCATCTACTGCCTTTACTTGTAGATCAATATTTTTTTAGATTTTCCAATTTGTCATATAAATTCGTCGCTAAAATTTCCTGGTGTGCCAACACATTACTATAGTATTATGCCTATTATGTTTGAAGAGGAAATAGTATGTATCTCCATTTTAGCATGTGCGACGCATCTACTTGGTTAAGGAGATTGGTCATTATTACTTTGTCTCTTTTTCCTGTTCAACAAACTCTTGTAGCTTGCATTGAAGAACTAATTTATTTTCTTAAATATGGCCGAAATATTCCCTTAGTCGCTTCTACAAATGGAATAGTCGAATTAGTAAAGAGTAGCTGGTTCTATTTGTCAAATGGAAAACTCTACAGAAGAAGTCAATGCTGTTTATATTATAGTAGATAAAAAAATCCTGTAGATTATTCCACTTCGGATTTATCGTCATTTTCCAAGCTGGTTTGGGCGCAAATTTTTATTCCTGAAGGTTTTTATTATACTATTGCAATAGAAGCTTACTAAGCTGAAAGTTTGGAAACAAATATTGCTTGTATGTTTTATTGAGGAATTTGTGCGAAAATTCATCATTAAATTCGTTGACATGAAGCTTTCCTGTGCATGTGTGGCTGCAGACTGATAACTCTAGCTTGTAACTGTGTCTTACGGTGTTGCATGGCGTTTAGTTTACTTCTCATAGTTATGTTAATTATTTGAAACTCTCACTCTTATCCTCAAAGACAAACTTTTCTGTATGAATTGCTAGTGGTAGTTTCTTTGTTGTAAAATTACATTTATGTAAATTCAAAGTGGGAAACCTAACTAATATATACTAGGGTTGGGTAGAACTAAAACATTAATTCAGATAAAAAGAATGCCTCGCTTTTATCTTAATTCTCTTATAGGTTAAGGTAAGGTTGAGAAGGCCTGGAATGGCTAGTCATCCATCTTGTCCTCTTGAAAGATAGAACGACTCCACACTAGTTTGCATAGGGGTCGGGAATTGGTAGAGACTGCCAGGGTAACTCTTGGAGAGGGCTGATAGTCTAGGAAGATTCACCAGGGTAACCTATCCCGATAGTGTGATGACACTCTTTGTCTATTACATGATTGTGATCTTTGTGTTGAGTTATCTTTTGTTGTGTTTTGTCATTTGGAGATTATTTGTTATGATTTGACATTGTTATGTTATAATGTGAATGTAAGCCACATAAATGTAATGTTTTGTATTCTTGTTTGTGGACCTGTCATTATCTCCTAGCACGAAGGGAGTGGACCTTTGGGTTCCACGTGTTTGGGAGGAAACCGTGCTATACCTTCCTTGGATATTCATGCAGATGATGCTATACTTACAGCTAGTTCTAATTACTTCATTGTTCGTGACAATGGATGCAGAACGTGCTCATGGATATGAATGTCAGTTGTGATGTGATCATTATTCTCTTTGTATGTTTATCTCTTGTATAAGAGCGTACTCATTGTATCATCATTATGATGTATTGAGATTTATTGGAATCTCACATGATGTAATATGAACTTATGATTATCCGATTGTATAAAGTTTTGAAAACTAAATCATTCATGGCTTAAAATTTGTACTTATGTTTTATGATACTGCATTGGAGTTTTATTTAATCATGATTATGTAACATTGTCTTGGAATCCCAAGGTGTTGTGTAATTAATTTCTTTTAATTTTTTTTTTTTTTTCGGGTTAATTTGTTCATACACTTTGTTTTAATGGAAACTAAGGTAGGGACATGCTACACAATGTCCATTGTATGTTTTTGTTTTTGTTGTGGTGTATAAGTTTCATGTTGTGGAAAAGATGGAGAATCATCATGCTTTGTTTGAGTCGATTTGTTCTTTTCTTCTAATTGATGAGCAATAGCATGACGTCTACGCATATGCTCTTTTGCATTTTGATTTCTTCTTGCATGGTTCTCAAGTTATGATGGTGTAGCAGCGGGTTTGCCAACCATCAATCTCTTTTCTTTCCTTAGGGGAGGAATGAAAGGGACCTTGGTGGGTTGCGAAACCACTTTCTCTTTAGGATTTAAACTTGTTTGGTTTTAGGAGGCATAAAGGGAATTGTATGGTTATCTCTTGGTATCTTGTAGGAAGGTGGTGGAATAACATCATACTTTGTTTCTTTATTTGCGAGAGCTTTTGGTTCGAGCATAGGTTAACCCAAAACATTTGGAGTGGGAGGAACAACTATGGATCGTTCAGTTTGAGGTGGGATATTTACAAGGGATAACTCTTCTATACACTTTTCTTTGAAATTTTGATAGGATTTTTAAAAGACATATTCATGAGGTTTTATAGGTTCTACTGGTTCAAGCCAAAAAAAATCCAATGAAAATTTCTCTTGGGAAGAGAAAGAATTAAATACGCTATGATGAACTATAAAAATTTGGATATCAAATGGAAATTTCAAGCACTTGTGGATGACCAATGGGATGAAATTCATGAAGTGCAGCCATGGATAGCCTAACTCCACACAAAATTGATTTGACTTCAGGGTGATGGAGAATGATATAGGGTGAACCCACAATAGTGGGTTACAATTATTTGGATGAAGGAAAATTGGAAATGCCCATCAAAAAATCAGTAAGGGTCTTCAAATGAAGGGGGGGGGATTCAAATGAAGGGAGTTCGTTCGAAGCACACCCCCTTCATTTGAAGGGGGTCTTCGAATGAACCCCCACTAGTTCATGAATTTTTTAAAAGTTTTTTTAATTGATAGAAAAGGCCTTCGTTCGAACCCCCTTCGAGCGAAGGCCCTTTTATTCTCTCTAATTTTAGAGACAAGGTTAACCTTTTGGCATTTTAGTGAGGTCTTTTTCACGAACAAGGAGAGGTCATTTCAATAATTTTTAGCAAGGTCATTTTCATGAATAGGGTGAGGTGAAGGAAGGCGAAGGTTGCACAACCAAAAATAGGTGCATGAAAACAATTGACATTATTGTTGTTATCAGCGGGGTTTAAGATTAGGTGTTTTGTGTTTACTTGAAATTTTCCATGTACTTTGCCTAGATGGATGTATGTTTAAGATTCTCTCTCTTGAAGCTTTTCTTTCTATCCTCTACCTCTTCATAATAGCACTTTATTTGAAACATTACAATAGAAATTGTTTGCTTTGTAATGAAAGCAATTACATCCAAAGAAAATGTGTTTAAAATGGCCCATATAACAGTGAGCCCCATGTACATAGCAAGAAAGAATCCATGTGGAGCCAAATAACCTCCATGTTTATTTTTTCCAGTGCTCAACAAGATAATACTTTGTAGGGTTTGTGATCTAGCATAAGCCTGTAAAACAAGAAAACCAAAATCAATCACAATATATCTAATTTATGTTGCTCCAATCAATAAAATTCAAAATAAATTACCTTTAATTTACACACAACACCTAGTCTTCTAGGTTTTCTTATGTTTTCCTTACATAACCTATTCAATAGATTTTATTCATTGATTAAGACCATTTTGCTGAAATTATTGGGAAACCCTCATAAAAGTGGAGATAAATAGCTAAGGTGAATTCATAATTCTATGATACTATAGCCTATGTGAATTCAATCCTATGATGAGTCTTAATTTTTTAAATAAATAAGCCCCTACAATGGTGATTCTTGTATAAGAAACGTCACAAGAGAGTAAATGGATGTTTCCAAGATCTACTAAAATATTAAATCATAACTAAATAATTTAATAATAACATGAGTTGCTTTGAAAGTAAGCTAAACCATGAAAATTTTGAAACATGGGTTGGCAACTAGGAGAATTGTTTAAAAAAATTTGGCCAAAGCAATTACAATCACAATATACATCAACCTTCCTTCCAAGAGAAGAGATCCAACAAAGATGGATAGAAGCCCTAGAAGAACTAAAATAAGCCTTTGAGAAAGAGATTGAGCTCTTAAAATAGGGTGAAGAATGCTAAGGGATATGGACTTGGACAACATTCATAGTCTACTTGGCATCCCTGGTTACTATGTTGTGAGGGACAAATATGTTGAAATTGTCGAAGGAGTTATATTTCATCTTTCACTCCAATATTCCTCATTATGAATAACTTTCTCCAATGGGACAAAGAGGTGTAGGAGAAAATATTATATGGAAACTTTTACATTACCATAAAGGAACATACAAAATAAAGTACTAAACACTAACTTTAGGCCATTTCAAATAGTCAAATATCTAGGTTAATCTCAAACAAGATTTAAAAACTTACATCCCATTCAATTTACCAAGAAATTAAATAAAGATTTAACTGAAAGATCCTTGAATAATGAATACATCAAGAAATTAAATTATGAACTAAAACATTAACATTTAGGGCCTTATAGGACACATTTCTATGGAACTTTGAAAGATAATTATTTATGAAGTATCAACTATTCTTTTACGGGAAACTTCAAAGGATTTCAAATTATAGATTTGGGTTGTCTTTTTTAGGCCTACTTAACCAATTTCATTAAATTGTTATTACAATTTTAATGGAATACCATCAAGTTTTGAAAGTGTGTTTGGTGTCATGACTGGTATATTCTATTTAAAAAGTAGTTATGCTAGCCAATGATGAATAATATTTGAACCATATGCTAAAATTGAAATCCAATTACTATACCAAGGTATATTCTCACACCCAGTGTGAACTATCAAAAGACAAGGTCTAGTGATGAATAATCTTTGAAACATATGCTAAAATAGAAATCCAATTACTATACCAAGGTATATTCTCACACCTAGTGTGATGTATCAAAATACAATGTTCCTATGACTGGGTAATGCCACCTAGTGATGAATATAATCTTTGAACCATATGTTAAAATATAAATCCATTTTTTTCACCAAGGTATATTCTCACACCTAGTGTGAAGTATTAAAAGACAAGGCTCTTGTGACTGGGATCTCACAGCTCAAACAAGACACACTAATATCATGAAAAAGGTCCGTATTGTAGTTAGTAATTTATCATTAGTATTTTGTAATAATTGTTGTGTGAACAATGATAAACAACCAAAATTTTGTCTTAATACATGCAAAGATAATGTAGTTTACTTGGTTAATATTTTGATTAGGCTTAGATAATTACAACTCTTGGTTTTCACCTAAACGAATAGGACAAAGATATTTGTGAATATTTATCCACTACTAATGTATACTAACATGGATAGTAATATTATAAACATGATAAATCTTTATCCGTTTAAACATCTAAAAGAAAAAACTCAAGAAACAATTTAAGATACAGGTGTGTACATGGCTAAGGCTAATTCTCTCACTCAAACAGGATATTTGAATTCCTCAACAACATTGATAAGGTCATATTTTTCAACATTGAGGACACAAAAGGATGCCTGTTCAAGGGTCTTAGAAAAATGACAAATTATTAGCCTCCCATTTGTTAAGGCAAACTGTGATGATGGACTAACATTGAAATTTGGGACGAACACCCTCTGAACAAAAGCTAAATATGTTTTTTTTGTCAAAATCCTTAATTATAATCATCATCTCCCATAATGGGTCTTTCTTCATGTGAACTCCACCTACTAGTAGAGAAAGGAGAGGCACCACCTACTTGTACAAAATGGTCATTTTGTTAAATATTTCTTGCTAAATGTAATTAGTTAAATTAAGAACAATGCTCTCACCAATGCAACCCATGTAAGTATATAATCACCAAATACATCATGGATGAATAGATGTGATAAAAGTGGTTGATGAAGTATCTTTTTCAATCAACAAAACATTTCTATGTATACTAAATCTCTCTACCCAAGGTGAATCTTAATTCTCCATCCTTCCACTGAAAATATGAACATCATTCCTCTTGTTCTCATAAAGATACTAATAGCCAAGATAGACCATCAAAAAATTTTAGACTCAACTACATTATAGATATAGACATGGTCAGTAAGGACTTCTATCATTAAGGAAAGCCATAACATAAACTTTCTTATCTATAGTGGTTATAGCAAACTATCTAACTGTTAGATCAATAAATGACTTGAACAAGTACCTCTCCATGTTGAAGGTATATAGGGTACTCAATATAAATGAAACTAAATATTAATTTAAGCTTGAAATCTGAAACTTGGCACATCCTTATCACATTTGTTTTGACTTGAGGGACACTAGGGAAGGAATTCCACAAATAAAACAAATTTTAGGGCATTAGACTATACCATATGATTCAAAAAGTATGTTTTAAGAATTCTTAAAATAAATCTTAATCAAGTTGAGTTGAAAGAGATTCAGTTGGTAAACTTGGGCTTCAAAGCTGAACTTCAATTTCAAATTCCAAGAATGATGATAAAGTATTGAAATTGAGTAAAATACCAAATTCAACATGCCACAATTAACTCTCTATAGGCATTAAAATTGGGTAAAGTACTTCATTCAAATTACTAACATCCAACTATAGGAAGTATAAGGTTAACAAGTGCAATCTAGCATTTTACCTAGTTTCAATGCTATCATATTTAAATCCAACTTCGAAATATGCCAATAATTATTGGACAGAATTGACCATGCCTCATTCAATTCTAGAATCCCTCTTTTGAAAAATAGTTGTTGCATTGCCACTTTCCTTGTGACAACCCTTGACACCTGTAGTCAAACCCATAGATCATAAATGTTGAGGTATGGTAGGGGTGTGAAGAATGTTCTTTCACACCTCCAAGTCATGTGGATCGGATTTTCCAAGGACATGTGCTTGCAAGTGTTTGCTTGGGCATGTGGTTAGGACTTCTTGTATGATTGTGTTACCTCCTCCTCGTGGTAGTCTACAAATTTGATATTAAAAGAAAAGTTTCACCATGAGACCACATTTCTTTGAGGCATGTTTTCAAATAGTTCATTGCCTTGTCTATTGGTAGTCTAGGGGATGCAATCTTCATAAGCTTCTTAATGTGTGATTGCCAATAGGAGAGGAATATTTCCAAATTCACATATCTCTCCTTTCTATGAAGTTAGATTTTATGTGTTTCACTTATTTCAAATGTTCACAAAATTTGGTTATGTTGAGCATCCTTATTGACATTTCAAAATTAGCTTTGGTTACTTTGTTGATGTTTATCAATTTCTTTTTTACTACTTAATAAAGACTCACGTTGTATCTAATTTACTGTAGAATTATAGTCAACATTAGAGATATGCTAGAGATGGGACATACAAATGCAATAACATTTGAATATTATTCAACCTCGAGCTTTTAAAATAAGATATATGTAGACTAACACACCTGCCACAACAATGGAAGTTGAAAATTTCAACACTCTTATGTAATTCAAGTCATATGATACAATCACTAAATTTCAACATTTTGATATTATGTATTAGGTGGTGTTTTGTAGTGTATTAAACTATATAATAATGTGTCAACATTTATGTGTAGTTTCAAGTCAATATTCATTGACTCATATTATGTTATTATGTTCAAATCTAGATGATCTATGCTCAACCATATAATGAAAGCCAACTTCTTTTTTGGTACATAAATATATATATTTTATTAATCCAAAAAAATGGGTGTACAATCTTTACCAGTGCGGTGTTTAGAGCACTTCTCATCCCCCCCACCCTAATTAACATACATCATAGCTACCCTCAGACTGACTAGACACCAAGCCCCACCTTTATAGACCCATAAATTTTACAAAAAAGGGCCATTGGTATGACCCAAACTCAACCAAAGAAACATAGAGGACATACATCAATCTACCAAAAATTGACACCAACCCATGAGCAATAGCATCATTCTAGAAACACCCCTTTGTCTTGTAAGTATTCACAAAATCACTCCTTCCAATCTATGCCTGGTGCAACCTCTAGATACATCCATACCTTCAGGAACTCCACACCATGTCGTGCACACTCTTTGTGAGCCTCAAGCATTATCCCTTCATGTCCAACATAAAGGGATAACACTTAACCCAAATCTGAGGGAGGAAGAACCTAGGCAAGTCCCATGGCCTTGATATCCCTAGGCCCAATTCAACAATGATTATAACTTCTTCAACACCCCTAGTAAATCCATCGTTACCAGCTTACGTGCCATGAGCAGAACCAATGCCTTAGGAAGCTACAGGTCCAACAGAGCCACAACAAAGCGCGATGTGACGTCTGCATTTGTGCGATATCTCTTTGTAGAAACCATGAATTCTTTGCCTAGAACCAGCTCCACCACTCCCAGGACCAAGGGATCCTAGTCCTTAAAGACTGAACGTAGTCGGCTTTCAGTGATCTTCCCCATAAATGCCCAAAGCTTGGGTGTGGCTATCAAACGGATCGGAGTCTCCATACTCACCTCTCCCGTGCTTCCTTGAATTATTAACATCCAAATGGTTGTGCAATATCCTGCATCCACCAACTTTAAAAAACCCACAAAACATGCCAACATAAATGCTCACTGTCATATGATCAAATGTAATCGTCCTTTCACCATCTTGGGAAATCATTTCAAGTTGTTTGATAATAATCCTCATTAAGATAATACTTTCGTTCCCCGCCTCCCGTACCATGCCAATAGGGCAATGCTGTACACCACCTCATCACTCATACCAACACATAACCCATAGCCTGACCCACCCCGTTGGCATGGGATAATGAAAGCCAAATTTTACAGCTAAGTTTAGATTCTAATTAATTTCTCAAGCCTAAGCTTCTAGAAATTATGAAATAAGAAATAAAGTGATGATGTTTGTAATTCTTCTCTTCCCTCTTATTTGTCATTTTATTTCTAATTTATTTTTTGGCATAGAAAAGAGCAAGTCTATTTATTTTTGTTCACTTAAATTTAAACATAGGATGTTTAAAGTAATTTTTTTTTTGGACAAATTAGGAACATATATGGTAGCTCAGGGACCACCACTTGAGGGTATATTTACCAAAATAGATGAGAAGATCCATAAATTGCATGATATTCTAGTTGATCACACCACCACAAGGGTTAATAGGGATACATGTGTGTCAATTCTAGATAACTTAGAGAATATTAGACAAACATTTGAGACCACACATTCTTATTCTGCTAACACTATAACAACTATTCTTGCTCAGATGCAACAAGAGATTAGTGGCGAGGTTTCTCTTACAGATGTTCAGCCGTAAGACCCAAAAGAAATTGTTAAATCATAATGTTTTCCATATTACATTGGTAGAACCATAGTTAAGGGATATTAGGTGACTCGATGTGTCGATCCTCAGATGAACCCTTTGATATAACCACGCTTTCTTGTAGCATTTGGTTATTATCCAAATAACGAAAAAATTCCTTTATACTTTGCACAACAATTGTACACTGAGGTTCATTTGGGTCTCAACGTGAACTACTTGGACCTACTAGAATATATCGTCTAACTTAACAGGATTTGGTTGAGGAGAGATTGCATGCTATCTCCCCAACCTTGGCACTTATTACAGACCAAGTTGTCTTTTCTTCCCAAAGGGAAGTAATTGACAGTGTTGATGATACATCTACTGCTACATCTATGATATCTATTGATCATGTGGGGAGATATTTGATGAGTCATTCTACACAATCTAGACCATTGGATCATGGTATTGATCCTTATGGTATGGCAAGTGTCCTTTCACCCTTAGACATAGATGGTCTTAAAGGAGAGTAGATGCTTTAGAGTATAGTATAGCTCATTGTTTTTCAAATGACCTATTAGAGGCATATGGTTTCATTACAATAGAGCTTGGGATCCCAATACATGAGGTTAGATGACATGTGGGTAGAGCTTATTGTTCACATCTAGGATATAGCCAAGCTACAGGTCCTTCACGACATTCTCATCACTTTGGTAGCACTGCACATATGTCAGATCCACCTACAGATCATTCAGCTATTGGAGAGGATACACCTACTATTTCTTCTACGAGTGTTCAACATCATGCATCCTAGGGCCTAGATTTACTTGAAGATCAATTGCAAATGATGGGATTGTCTAGTTTTGTGGATATGCTACTACGTGGAGACATGTCGTCAATGCCATCTCACCTGCTTCGTCCACTACACCTGTCAATACAGGAGCTAGCCAAGGAGACTCATGGTATGACCAACTTGACAGATAGGATCATTGCAACAGATCCTGCACCACCTGATACAAAGGTATGTATGTATGTACATGCATGCATAATTAAACTTGTTTAACCTTTAAATTACTTGTTTTACTTAAATGGTAGATAGTCCTAATGTACACATTTATGCTATATATATGTATATATATTGTATAGGGAGTTACCTCATGTTACACCTAGTCTGAGGATGGAGCATGTACGTAGGTGTGATTCAGTTGATGCGACTAATGTTAGTGGACAGGTGAGTTTTAAGTTTTTAAATCATGTACTCATGTATGTATATAATTTGTACACACGTATATAGATATATAACATTATTCTAATTTGGTATAATGTAATTAGATTGTGTACATGTCTTGTACTATCTCCAGGGCTCGACGCATCCATCAAAGCAATATTCTCACTCAGAGGGTCACTCGATTCGAAGCCGACATGACAAGCCGAGTGGAGCCTGAGTTAATTAATAGGTAAACAAGTTGTTGCTACAAGATGCAATGTTTATTTTATGTTTATTGAAATTTAGCTATGATTCTCACCCTCTCCATGATATCACCTTAGAAACATGGATCAATCATTCAATATGATATTTGCATGTTGATTGTACTGATTGGTTTTTATCCAATTATATGTGATGTATCAAATTTTGAAACCCTGAACTTTGACATATTTCTTTTATATGATTTCATATTTTGTGTGTGAATAATCATAGTTTTGAATGTTATATATATAGCTTTGAACTTTCCAATTCTTCTTGAAATTCTAAAATTTAGCAAACTTTTTACTTTCTGCAACCAATCAATTATTTTGAATTTTTTCACAATAGCTGCTCAAAATTTTGAATGAAACATGCTGGTAATTTATTTAGATGCTAACTCTTCGACACATGTATTTTTCTAAGCTCTATGTACGAGGAGTCATTCTTGGGTACAAAAGGTAAATTTGCTAAGATTCTACTTTTTATGTGTCTCTTGAGATTGCTTACTCTTACAGTTTCATCCGCTTATTTCCAAACTTTGATTAATTGATATAATAATGGTTCTTTTCTAATTAATTAGATTTGAGTAGGTCCAAATCAAATCAATACCCAAACAAATCTCTCATTCAAATTGAGGGAGTAAACACATGAGAGGAAGTGGAATGGTATGAAGGCAAAAGAATGGCCTATGTCTACAAGGCCAAAACAAAGAAAAATGGAACCTTTTTTTGGTCCATTTGGGGGAAAGTAACTAGACCACATGAAAAAAGTGGCATTGTGAGGGAAAAGTTCAAGATAAAATTACCTCCAAAGTCAATGGTATGCCTACAAATATTAAAATAGTCATTTTTAGTTCAGGTAGCAGTTTTATTTTTTTGTTGACAATTTGAACTTTTTGGAAATGGCAAGGAGGATGGATTAGGGTTTTTATGTACCCAAGTAACATATAAGGTTTGTCTAGAAAAATAGATGCAGGTATGATGAATATTGTTTGTTTAGAGATCATGTGCCTCATGTACTCTGTCTAGATGTATTTAGTTGTGTTGGTCTCTATTTGTTCCACACATCCCCTTAGACCATCTAGGGATACCAATTAGCATGATTCATGCTATTTCCCCTAAAATGCTAAGATTTTTCTTTTTACTGGTAATCAGATATTATGATAGCTAAAGATTCTAAAAATTAAAATTTATAACATTTTCCTATTTTGGCCATTAAATTTGTTTATTCAAATGTAACAATATTAAAATATACAACATTTGCCATTTTGCTATTTTTCCTGCCAAATTTGATATATCAAAATTTAATAGTACTAAAATATATTTAGCTTTTTTTCTATTTAGGCATTAAAGTTTATATTTCAAAATTTTGCTAACATCTTACTGATAATGATTATTTGAAGAACATAGGAATTTTCCATGCTCTTCATAAACCTTGTGCAACCTACTTATTTTATTTGAATTCTAGTTCAGATAATTTAATATGTGTGCTCTTTACAATTTCACTCAACTCAATGTTTTGTATATATATGAGACTAGTCAGATTTAGTTTACACTAAATGTTATGAGATATCTAAGATCATGAGTATGGTTCCTTTGAAGGTGGACTTGACTGCATATGTTGAGAAGCATGATTTTGTTTTTGATGCAGTGTTAGATGAACAGGTTTCAAATGAAGAAGTGAGCCAACATCTCAACCAATAAAATTTTACAATTTGAGATAATGTTTATATAAATTGTGGCCTGAGACTAGATTATGTATTGAATCTTGTTGAGGCATGCAATTAAACGTCATAATTTTACATTTTGAGATTGATGCAACAAGTTTATGTAAACCAGGGCTTTCAATTGTATGTTAGCTTCTTTGAGATTTATGGTGGCAAGCTCTATGATCTACTGAGTGAAAGAAGGTCTATTGTCTAGAATATTGATCCTAAAATTTTGGATTCCATTTATCTAGAGCTATTTTTGAGCAAGAAAATTGTATTGCTGATTTTTTTTTCTTAGTAGTTCTTTGTTTACTGTACATACATGAAGCTATGCATTTGAGAGGATGGAAAACAACAAGTCTATGTTGTAGGTTTGCAAGAATTTAGAGTGGAAAATAGCAAGCCTGTGTTGTGGGTTTGCAAGAATTCTTGCTGGTAGTGAGCATGGGAAGAAATATTTGTAAATAAGCCTTTTGGTAGTTTTTTATGTGTGTTGGGAAGAAATATGTGTAAAACCTGCATCTATTCATCTACACAAACATATGCTTTTCAGAGGAGATTATAATATTTTTGACAATGTTGTTGCATGTTTTAGACTTCACACAATGTTTTAGAATAAATGTTATAATCATTATAGCACAATCCATCTATTCACTCATTCAATAACTAATTGTAAATTGCATGAGATACCATGCACTTTTAGCTTTTACTATTAATTTTACCGATTTGGTGGATTTTGATTCTATTGTTTTCTGTTGTGAATGTAGTGTTTTGTCACTGGTCATTCTACAAAAGATTTGAGCATCATCCTTTGCATCCGATTGTGTTTGAAGATCAAATTGTTGGAGAAGATTCAATGTAAAATGAAACTTCAGAAATTTATTTTGTTATATTTTTTTTGTCTACTTCCTTATGGAAGAATACCATGGAACTTGACCAAATTTTGAAGTTGACCAAAATCCAATTGTGTTGTTTTGTGGGCAATATAATTCAATAGTCAATGGGATGGTTCATTTTAAACCTTCCAAAATTGTTTTGTGGGCATTACAATTCAATAGTAACATATTAAATGAGAGTTCAATACATGTAGGATAAAAAATAGCTGATATAGTATGTTTTTTAAGTAAATTGTAGCATTTGCAGTTGTCAACTTAAAAAAAATGCAACTATTTTGTCACTATTATGCATCGCCTCTATTAATACAACTATTTTGTGACTAGTATACATTGCCTCCATGTGGTATACTGAATAAAAAATGCACTACCCCATTCATATCCCCAGAAAGCAGCGTCATCAAATTCAGAGCTATATGAAGCTTCAAGTCACTATGACATAACACACAAATCTCATCAAGATTAGAAGAAATACAATTTCTAGCTACATAGATGTAAATGAATATGATTCAATATACTAAAAAGCTATATAAGTTAACATGTGTCCAAGGGTAAGTTAACATGAACTACATTTTTTCTTTATCTTGTTAACACTACTACCAAATATCACCCATGGAACTACATTTAAGGGATTTCAAGCATTCTAAGCTCCTACAAGAAGTAAAAGCAAAGGCTAGTTTATGTTGTTTGTGCCTGGCCTGAGCACTTCTACATATCAGTGGTGCTTCATTACAATTTTACAAGTCTTACAAGAAGGCAGCTAAAATAAATTGGTAAGGATATCTTTTTAGCATGCATTTAGTTCTTAAAAGAGATTGCTCTAGTGGCTAAATAGGTTCTCAGTTGCACCCATGAACTTATGGACTAATCTTTAGCTAATATTTGCAATCTTTACAAAACTTAGAGTTAGGTATTTACAATCATTACAAAATTTAGAGCTCCTAACTGGTAAATTTTCCCTAAAACAAATTGACATTAAAGAGTAAGAAAATTTCTAGTAAATAAAAGTTTTAGAAGATTATTGTGAAATGAAAATATATTTTTCTTTCTTGTCTTCTATAGATAAACATTATACCTACATTATTGCCATTATTTCTCCAATATTTGTCAAAGAACATCCATTGAACATATAATTCTTTGTCCATGATATATTCCACATCTAATTATGAAAAACCTACCATGGATCCAACACCAAAGAAATGGTCTTGTCATAAATGGACTATTGTTGTTTAAGTAGATTATTTTTCAACCATAAAAGAACTGATGTAAAAACTATACACTAAACAAAAAATAGAAAATATTAGAAAATATTAAAACCACTGGCTCAATATTAGAAAATATTACAACCACTGGCTCAATATATCAGTCTGATAATTGAAGCCAACATTTAGTTGATTCTAGTCCAGCAAGCCATGGAGAAGTATCTGTGGTGACAATCCAAGGTCATGCTCTATTGTGCCATGTTGATACGACTGTGACAAGGTATAGTCTTTTTTTTTAAGTTGACAACTGGCAAATGCTATAGTTGATCTAATTTCTATCCTAAAGTTGCTTATATTATAATAACATTCTAATATTATTCTCAGTGAGCCTCTATGTCATGGGTTAGGTAATGTGATATTTTTTTCTTAGATGAGTATTCCAGTAGGGGTGTGATTGTTTGTAGTTTTTGCTATGTAGCATGTTGTTGATAGTTAAAAAAAAAGAGGAGGTTTCTTAAAAGGAATAAGTGTTTTCTTAATGATAATACAAGAGTTATTTTGGTGAAAGAATTGATCAGTGATTAATAAAGGGATATGTTTAAATCCACATCTTGTTTCTTCCTCTGCCATCTCATATGTCTAAACTCTTATATCCTATGTCAAAATATTCTTGATGGTATATATTTGATGCTAAACTCCTAAGCATCTCATGAGTCCCAAATTGGAAATCAAGAGAACTCATACTATGCTATAGTAAAAGTAAAAACAAGGCAATGGTTATTTTCTCTATTTACCATACTCCCATATAGTTCTCAATAATGTAGATTACAAACATGATGGGATGCATTATTATTTATTACATATAAATGCAAAAAAGATGTGATCATCCTTTACATCTCTATAAGGTTGAAATAAACATAGAAAAGCCTTCAAAAGCTATTAATCGAGAGTAAAAATTACATACAAACTGTAACTCTCCAAAAGGTTACGAATAAGCTAAAACCTTGCAGAAAGTTTGTGGATAAACCAAAAAACCCTCTGACAAGACTAATTATGGTAAGAGCTAGAAAAGCATCATGATTCATAAAGACTAATTATGATTTATAAAATTTTGATAACATATATGTACATATAAAATAATCTCATAAAAATACCATACGATAATGATGATATATAGAGAAACATAAGAGGAATACTTCAAGTAGTTTTCCAAAACAATGTATCAAACCATGATAAAAAGAAAAATCTTTTCCTATTAGGCAGCAATAATAACCGACTTGATAATGCTTTGTGATAAATTTAATTGTTAATTTGTAAGTGGAGCATAATTTTGTGGAGCAAAAGTTGTAAGTGAGTTGAGGTTGTTAATTTTCACAACTTTTTTTAAGTAATTTGGAAATGAAAAATAAACTCCAATATCAAAGATAGCACAATGAATTTATAAATATTCTATAATTTTGTATATATAAAACACCATTTCTCTCCTCAATTTCACAACATTTCAATAGCATATATGTACATATAAAATAATCTCATAAAACTACCATATGACAATAATGATATATAGAGAAACATAAGAGAAATACTTCAAATAGTTTTCCAAAACAATGTATCAAACCATGGTAAAAAGAAAAAAACTCCTATGTAAAATAAAAAATATCTTATTCAAAGAAGAGAAGATAATAATTACATTTTCACGTCATGTTTTGGACCAATATAGTATCTTTAACAATTCCACTCCATAATCCAATCTCACTTAACTATACAATTGAAAATTCTAGTCACTTTAAAACAAAAATAATAATATAACAAAGAATTAATCATCCACATTATAGAGAAAAAAAATTCAATTTAATATAGTTTTGAGTCATACAATTTGTGAAAATTGTTCAACTCCACCTATGACACATCTTGTTATTCAAACCAATTCAAGTGGTTCAGCCTGCTTTTCAATAACATGTAATATTCTTTGATGATCATCACTATCTAGTCTCCACTTACGACATCGACATGCATGTGGAACTAGATGAAGGGATAGGGTAGTAGCAATTACTACCTGTGGCTATACTGATATGCATTGTTCTCAAGTTGATAATCAATGAAATGAATCCCATGCTAAACAATTTTGACTTGTATGAGACATATCCCTTGCACTACAACTAAACCTGTGGGAACCAAGATTCCAAGACCTTGAGAAACAAATACCTTGACTCAAATGATCAAGACAAAGTTCTAACCGATGCTAACCCACTTGGTGGTTCTCATATTTGAAACTTCAAGCTTAAAAGTAGACCACTCACTACAAATCACTTGCTTTGGGCTATTTAAAATGGAAAGAGTGAAAATAAATCATTAATTAGCTATTTAGAATCATATGAATGTAAATATATCATGGAAGATATCTAGCGTGGTTATATGATTAATTATTTGATCCATGTGGACTATCCAGGTGGCTTATAATGGACTTAGACTAATTTTAATTTGGCTCCCATTCCACATAAAATCAAGAGGATTGTAATGGATTATTTGCACAAGTAAAAATTCTATATCACATAGGACAAGGGTAATATTATATATATATTTAGCCATATTGGGTTACTATTCAATAAAATCAAGTTATTAGAAATTTAATTTCAAATTCCATAGGTTGGCTCTCTAGATTGTGTTTAATTCCCTCTCACAATATCTCTTACCTCTATTTATCAATTGGGAATATGCTTATTTTTTAATTCCACTTGGGTTAGAATATGGAAGGCTAGCCATTTAAGATGAGTTAGAATTTATTGAAAGAAAAAATTGATGAATCTTTAATGATAGGGACATCCCATTTGATTCTTTACAAAATAAAGTTGAAATCAAAATTTATGAGAATATTTCAACCAAATTTAGAATGGTTTTACATAAAGCAATTTAGTTCACTAGCTAGGACGATAGGATGATAAATAAATGATTAGGTTTTAGGCTCCTATTGGGTTTCTCCTATTGCTTGAGTAAGGTGGGTATGGTGGAAATCAGATGGTTGGAACCTCCTTAAATGGAAGACAAAAAATAAATGTAGATGGGGCTTGGAGAGGTAATCAAATTCTAACTTTGATTGGTTGTATAAAATAAAATGACAAAAGTAATCTCCTTTCAGATGTCTTGATATAGGAGCATCCAAGGGTACTAGGCAATCCCGCATCCCCAAAAATATTTTATTTTAATTTTGAGTTTCTTTGTCTTGGTTTTCCTTGCAGGCTCAATTTATTTAAATTGTCAACTCCTCTAGCATAGTAAGGCTTGATGTTGGAATGTGAAAAATCAATGGATTAATTGATTCACTTGTTAATTATTTAAATATCTTTGCGATTTGTTATTTTTTCAAAAAAAGAAAATTCCCATGCCCATGTCTGTGAGTGGGCATTTATTGCAAATTGTAACTCCATTCTGGAAGAAGGAAAAATGGAATTTTGTTGAAGAAGTGGAATGCAAGGGCATTGAGAGAGTGGGTTGTGATGTGGGAAGAATAATTTTGAATGAAAATTAAATGCACATACTTGAAGTAGAAAAAAACATGCCAAGAAAGGAGTCATAGGCATTTAGAAGGTTTGACTGGGGGAGAGAGATTTCCAAGTCGTACTTGAGAGGATTAGTTTCAGTAAAAATGACATCACTTTCTCATATAGAATCAAAATCAAGAATTTCAAAATGATCTAGAAAGTTGAGAATGAGGCACACCAAAACTAGAAGGAGTTTTAAATGATTCATGATGATTAGAGAGCATGGGAAGATAGAATGTGATAGGTTTTTAGAAGTTCTAAGATGAAAAAAGGGAAAAAAGACAAGTAGAAGTGTGAAGGAGAGCATTTGGGTGCCCCATTCTCCATGCTTAGAAGTTGGAGAGGTGATGTTGCTGTTGTTTTGATAATGTATGTAGCTGATTTCTAAGTTTTTTAAATCATATTTGTAAAAGTTGAAGGCATTCTTGCCTGTACATTATTTCAAGGAGGATTTTATTTTCTCAATGTGTTGTTGAAATTGAATATTTAAACATATTTTCCATTGGATTCTTATTTATGAGAATGAATTTTACATTATGGCTGCTTGGATGGGTTGTTTGACAAAACCCCCCATCCTCGACTACATCATGTCTCTAAGATACTTCACCCATCCACACATAATGAGGTTGAGTTAGATTCAACTTATTTGAGGGGCTAAGATTATGTCAAAAAATAACATTAAAGCTATTGGTATTGAAGAACAACCCCAAATTTTAATTAAATCTTCTCTTTTAGAAGATCACCAATTATAGGCATAGCTCAAAGTTACAAAAAAATATTGTTAATTTGGATTGTATGAGTGACTTCTTGATTAGAAAAATATGCAAAGAGGCTAATATATCTATATAATTTATAGAAAAGCATAGGGTAGATCATGTAGAAAATATAATAATTTATAATGACACCAAGGCATGGCCCAACATTCTTGAAACTATATAAAGAGATCAGAATATGCAAGTGTAACACATGACCCAAAATATGCATGATTTATCAAAGTGATATGTGTAGGTAAGTGAGACATTTTGTTGGAATCTATCAAAGTGATATATGTAATTCACTTTCTTTTTTAATGTAAAAAAGTCTTCATATTTTACAATCCTATAATTTTCTACCAACCAAAAAATCTATGAAATAGAATTTACTTTATTACCTAAACCAATTAAAGAGTTACAATATTGTATAATTGATGCTTCATCTAGATCAACTTTGCATTATCTTTATATTTCATCTATTCTCATGCTACAAATCTTTAAATACATGCTTGTACACCATCATGCTCAACTTTTCCATGTCTAACCTCGACAAAGTTCCATATATGTTGAACACCACTCTTTTTATACATCCTAATTAACTAATAAAATATATGTGAGTTCTTAACTTCTGATGTACAATTATTTGACTATGCAATATGCTAACCAAATTTGATGCTTCTACTACTTCCATATAAAATCTAAAAGTAACCTTGCACAACTCTCTAGAATGTGTGTGATCATCACTAGTCTAAAATAGTACCACTTCAAGGTCCTTCTATCTTCCTTTGTATTGTTAGTTGTATTAATGAATGTTATATGCATAAATATTTCAATTTGAGTGGAGTTATAGGATTGTGATTCAATTTCTTAACTACATGAAGTTATTACATTTTTTCCTTTTTTTTCTCAAAATTCTTCTTTTTCATACCTTAAATAAATGTTTTATGATCTAATTAAATTGGAGAAAATGATATATCTTCATATATGGAGTTTAATTTGTTATTTTTATAAAGTCATATAATTCATTGTCTTTTCTTTGAATTCTCAACTTCACACTCTTTTGATATTTGAGTCTTTGATAATTTCCTTAGCATTAAATGTTGAATTATATACCAATCAAATATGATTAGTCAAAATAATGAAAACTATGATTTTCAATTATCAAATAAAAATATAAAACATGAAATCAATTATTCAAATTAGATTAGAAACCAACTTTGGTACATCACAAATTCAAGTATAATTAAAATTATGGATAAGACATGGTGAATAAGAAATACACATTACTCTAATAATTGTAGGATAAATCATGAAACCTCAAGAAAATAGATATCTATTACATAATGAAAGCCACCAACACACCACCATAAGATCATATAAAAAAACCATACATATGTATATGAATATTAAAGTGCATAAAATTCACAATATGATAACTAGGAAAAAATCTCAATAAACACACCCCAATAGTGCCACCAATAGAAAGATGACTACAACAAAGAGAAAACACACCACAAAGGACAAATATCACTTTTTTAGTTCTTAAAGATTCTAAACCTTGACTTTAGAGCCATTACTCAAAATTAGGGAAAGAAAGAAAAGTTATTCTAAATATAAATGAGGGTTCATAAAAAAGGAGAGGAAAAACTTGGGACAATTGATAGTATAGGTAAAATCCTCTTATCATGTAGGATCTACAATATTAAGGATAATGATCCTTAATATATCATTGGTAGGACAATTAGATATAAATAAAGGAGTAAAAATTAGGACCTAACTATCCATTGCCTAATGGTATCCATAATTATACATTCTCGATTTGAAAATGAGTGGATTAGCATAGGAATGCACATATAATGTATAAGTGAAAGACATGTCTATATAACTCCCGTTTAATCCCCTTAACATGTATTATATGTGCACATTTTGGAGACCAAAATAATATAATTATCTAGATGTTTGTAGTTTAGTTGATCTCTAATAATATTTATTACTAAAAATTAAAGAAAGAAGGATAAATCCAAATTTTTAGCCACCCAAGAGTATGAATTAAGTGAAACACCTCTTAGGATTCAACAAAGTTCATAGAACTCAACTAAGCAGATAGGAATGGTAGAAAATTCACTAAAACTAAGATAAGAGAGTTTTCTTTATTGGTATTAAGAGTATTAGGGTTGAGAGGTATTAAATAATTATAAAGAGATGTTTTCATTAAATGTAGTTCATTAACAATTTTGTCATATGTTTTCCTTGATGAATGATCCTAAATCACCTAGTGAATAGCTACAAATGAACCAATGATTAGAGAGATCACTACTACATTAGAAATCATTCTATGGATTTTAAAGGTAAAACTCCCTCATATGATAAAACTTGGGTCTTTAATTAGGCATGCATTTAACCAGAAAGTAATAAAGGAAAGAAAGCTAAAATAGAAACAAGAAATATATTTGTATATAAAAGAGAATGAACACAAAGAATTATTTCTCGAATGCATATTTAGAGAATGCGTAGATAAAAGGAAGCAACTGTAGTTTATCATATGACAAAACAGTGAAGAACTAATTATAATTTTAACATTAGAGGAATTCAAAACAAAAGCAAAATTGGTTCATAGACTAGCCATGTCATTCTTCATTTTATTTCTCCAATTGAAAATCTCACAGACTCTTTCCCTATGTAAAAACAAAAAAACCTAGTCTCCCTTCTTCAAAATTTCCTAGCCCATAGTCAAAATTGAAACCCCTCATTACATTGCATCTCCAAGAGTTTTTAATATTTAATTTTTGTAATATATTTTTTAATATATAATTATTAATATTAATCTTATATGCTCAGAGTTCGCTTAACTTTCCCGAAGAGACAATCACAAACATAAATAACAATATCTCAATATTTTGGTCCTTTTTAAAGAAATATTTCACAAATCTAATTATTTCCTCTTTCAAGAGTATCATTTTAGACCTATTACATGTGCTAAGAGGCTCTCTTAGAGCTAATCTATATTTCATTTTTATTTCATTTCATTCAATACAAAATAAGCACCTGTTAAAGGGCTCAAGCACAAGAACACCAACAAAGAATTAGGGGGTCTAAAAGAGCACAATATTTAAGGGTGTTGTATATGAAAATATGCCACTCTTATAAAAGTGTTTGATAAGGAAACTTAGAGTGATATGACATCAAAGATTCTAAATCACTTGATAGGTATAATAATATTGGATATATTAAACATGACCCTCTAATAGCTCCTAATGACATAACATATGAAAAATACTTTTAGCTAGTTGATTGAATTATACCCAAAAATTCCCATCTCCATCCCCCTACCCACCCTCCCCCTCCATCTTCTCCATCCATATCTCTCCCCCTCCCTCCCTCCCACTCTCCCCCCCTCTCCATCACTCCCCCTTCTCTCTCCCTCTCCTCCATCCTTCCCCCTCCCCCCTCCGTCTCCCCCTCCCTCTCTCTCCATCTCCATCTCCATCTGTCTCCCTCTCCTCTCTCCTCTTCCCCTCTACCTCTACCTCTACCTCTACTCCCCTCCCTCTCCCTCCCCCTCCCCTCTCCCTCTCCCTCTCCCTCTCCCTCTCCCCCTCCCCCTCTCCCCCCTCTCTCTTTTCCTCTCTCCCGTCCTCTCTCCCTCTCTCTCCCTCTCTTCCCTCCCTGTTGCCATCTCTATCTCCCTCCCCCTCCCTCTCCCTCTCTCTCTCCCCTCCCTCCCTCTCCCTATCTCTCTCTCCTTCCCTCCCCCTCCCTCTCCCTCCTCCCTCCCTCCCTCTCTACCTCCCCTCTCTCTATCTCTCCCCTCCTCCTGGCCCTCCTCCTCCCCCTCCCCTCCCCCTCCCTCCCTCTCTCCCTCTCTCCCTCTCTCCCCATCTTCATCCCCTCCCACCTCTCTCTCCCTCTCTCCCTCCTCTCTCCTCCCTCCCTCTCTGTCCCTCCTCCTATCTACCCCCTCTCTCTCTCCCCCACCTCCCCCTCTCCCTCTCCCTCTCCCTCTCTCTATCTCCCTTGCTCCCCCCTCCCCCTCCATCCCTTCCCCCTCCTCTTCCTCCCTCTCCCTCTCCCTCTCTATTCTTATTTGATTGACCTTAAGTATTTGGGAATTAGTCCTATTTTTAATATAGTTGACTTCTCCTATTCTTATTTGATTGACCTTCTTAAGGATTTGGGAATTGGTCTTATTTTTAATGTAGTTGACTTCTTTTCATAGTGTTCAGATGAATGATGATTAGATAAATGATTATTGATGTGATAAGGAAAACAACAATTGGACCAAGCACTGAATAGATAAAAAATATATTAAATGAGTGGTCGATATCAAATTGCTTGGTATAATGTCTAGGGAATAGATAAGAAATATATTAAATGAGTGGTGGATATCAAATTGCTTGCTACAATGTCTAGGGAATATAAAATTCATTTTATTAAATGGGAAGACTTGCCAACACCTTATAATACTTGAATTATGGAGGTCATCTTCACTATAACTTCACTATATGACTTCAAACTAAGAGATTTAAAATTTTGAGAAAGAGGGTTGGATGATATACCACCAAATATGAAAGTAAATGTAATGTTACTATAATGTTATTTTTTTTTTTCTTAACACCTTAGAAATACACTTGATTATATTGAAGATAGAGAGAGTTAGTAGATGCATAAATATTCTCTTATATAAATAAATAATGACTTTTGTGTTTTCCACAAACTAATCATATAACTAAATCAAGAGGTTTATAATTTTCAAATGGAGGGTAGATGAAATGCCAACAAATATCAAACTAAATGTAGTTGAGAAATTAGAAAGAGAATATCAACAATTTATTTAAAACTACCTTTGTTACTTTTGTGTTGATACCTTGAAAACAATGAAGTTAGAGAGAATTAAAAGATGCTTGTTCAAGGATGCATGTTTTTTCTTTGCTGTATTTTTTCCAATTTTTTTTCCTAAATTCCAATGGTTTAAGGTCACGAAGTAGATTAAAAACACAACTCAATTTACAAGAATTTTTATATCAAAAGTGAACAATTAATCTATTTAGCACACATATCGAGAGGTGAACAGCTAAATATGTATCTACCATACTAATGCTTTTATTACATAAGAAATAAATATTTTAAAAATATCAACATAGAATTGATTAAATCTTATACTAATCCCACTTTAAATAACATCCAAATTGCATTTTAAAAATGGCCAATAAATAGAACTAAAAAATATTTAAAATTTTGGTTGATAGGTATGGAAATACTATCTTGAATAGAGTCAAATATATAAAAATGGGTAGAGATTTCTATATAATTATAGGCAATAAGATTCATGAACCCAACAGATTCAACTAGACTATTTTTGAGGATTGACAATTGCTCTTTTTGTCTCATTCCAAAGAATTCCCTTAAAAACACAAGGATGGTTTTCAACCAACATTCTATACAAGATCATTATTAAAATGATAGACAGGGTTGTGTACCGTAAATATCCATGAATCACCAAAACAAGATTCATACAACTCTAAGAAATAGTTCAAAATCCCCATTTTATAATATTTTATAATTGTTTGCAAAGGATATAACTGGTAAATTTCATTGCTTATCTCAATTTAATCACCCAACCAACAAATATATTATGTTTATAGGCAAAGGAAAACCTTATTTTGTACACGGATCTATGCAATAAGGTAGATGCAAAGGAATCTATTTGATCAACAAAGTGTTCGTACAATTAGTAGGACACTAATGATCTCAGTGTTGTGTTGTATCCTAGTGCTAAAGAAAAGAAGAGAGGGTTCTTCTTTTACTAATGGCTAAGGTACTTTGAAAGTATATCTCATGGGTATTCAGGATTCATCAGAGGATAGGTAATTTCTTTTATGGATTTCAATTATAAGAATGTCAACATGCTAATTATGCTTTGAATCCATAACTGATATATTAGGATCATCAATAGAGGGCTTATAAAACCTTTACACTAGACATATTAATAGGCAAAAAAAAAATATCGCTTTGAAAACACACCACATGGATATTCATAGGCAAGTACTTGATAAATCCCTATAAATGAAAATCATCTTTAGAACGAGGTAATCTCAGTTTGAGTATCTTATCTCTAGCATTCCCAATCAATTGTAAAGAAATGAAAAAAATCCATATATTGAGCGTACCTGTAGGTTTTTAATGTTTTACCATTTTATTTTGTTCAAGCCACGAAGTGAACTAGCCTTTTTATCACAAACATCTTATACGACAAGAAATACACTATTCTACATCCAAAAGTTGAAGACATACCTTGAGGCTTGAATATTTTCAAGAACAACCATTAGAGCAACAAGTCATCCGAGAAAGAGAATAAAAAATTTCACACCTGCTCTTCCACTGCACAAAAATTCCTTGTACAATAATCCTTAGGAAAAATGCGCTTAAATTCTTCTGTTGTTAAACATAAATCAACCCACTTATAAACATCTTACCAACTAGTTAGCTGC
This sequence comes from Sequoia sempervirens, assembly GCA_007258455.2. NCBI lineage: Eukaryota > Viridiplantae > Streptophyta > Pinopsida > Cupressales > Cupressaceae > Sequoia > Sequoia sempervirens. The sequence goes on along the minus strand of VDFB02169743.1, from coordinate 309,089 downwards.
ATGAAATTATCTTGCATGACCATAGAAGGAGGCTTGAGATAAAATTCAAAGCAATGTGAAGAGAAAATTGAGAGCACCATCCGAGAGGGCCTAATTAAACTTCCAAACTAGAGCTCTTCTCAAATCACGCTCACGTCTTTGAATGCATGTACTCAGAGCCCTCAAATCATTTCTCCCTCTGCAGGATCTTTACAACATTTCCTTGACCAATTAGCTTGTGTAGAACAACACAATTGAAAACCAAAGAGGTTGCAAATGACATAGTAGTAGGGATCCACCATTCACTAGTAGAATTTGGCAAATAAATGACTAGGTGACTAAAACTTTTAGTCACAACAACTAAAAATGACTAAATTCTACTCTTTTTTTGCAACTTAGCTATAAATGAGTAAATAAATGACTAATTTAGTCATTGACTAAAAAATTATTTAGTCACAGAAATAAAAATGACTAAATAGTTAGTCGTAAAATCCAAAGTACACAAATTTTTTTTACAAAAATTTGGCTAATTATTGGCACAATGTATTCATGCACATGATGTATTGGCATGATTATTCACATTCATTGCATATTTATTCATTTCACTTGACCTTGCTTCATTTTTTCATTGCAGACCTCGCTTCATTCATTGGCTTGGAATGAGGTGTTTTGATTAGTTATAGTAGCTACTTGCATGAGCGATAAGGATTCAGAGAGGACCTGGAGACTTCTGAAAAGGCGAGCAAGGGAAAGGAATTCGAAGTTTTTTGCAACAAATTTGAATTCTCCAAAGCCCTCTGTAGCGAAATTAGATTCAGGGACGCCCTCTACAGTGAATTCAAAGGTAATTCAAAACCCTCATTACATTAAACACAAATTTGAAACACTCATTATCATCTACTACTCTTAATAATGTTCTACTACTCTTAATAATGTTCTTTTACAATCTTGCCACTATTTTGCTTCATAATGTGCTCGAGCTAAATATAATAAAATTTGGGTGTCAGTGCCAAATTAGAATTCCTCAAACAATTTTGATACATTTTCACTACAAGCGCAAACTATCCTTGTGCAAAGTAAACATGTGCTAGATTTACCCACACATTAGACATATGAATAAAGATGTTTCTTGCTACAACTTCTTGTACCTATGTAAAAATTTCCTTTGCAATATCAAATTGACCCCTTTTAGCTAGCACAATGGCTGCCTCATTTGTAGCATAAACATTTCTTGGTCTCTGTGCCAATACTTTACAATACAATTCTCTATCCTTCTCAAGATGTTGTGCCTCCACCTTTGGATCCCTCCTCTCATTGCGAAAAGCTACAAAATAATTTCAATTTCCAAGTGAAATGTCAACATAAGAATTCTTTGCATCTGATTCACTTTGTGCAGCTTTAATTGTTTCTTTTCTTTAAGCCAGTCATTTGTTTTTAGTCCCCTTTTTCTAAGCATAGATAAAGCATTTGATGAGTTTTTATCCACCTTAAGTGCATCCCCAATCAATTCTAGGCTTAGTTGGATCTGATTTTGAGCCTAAGCCTTGGCTACAAGACGTAGATATGCATCCACATAATCAAGAAACTTGAACAATATTAGCCTGTATAAAAGATTTTCTTTTTCATTATCATGTAGTTGTTCAAACAACCTAGCAATATTAAATAGTGTTGTGACTTTATCCCATGGTAACTCAAGTGAAACACCACCTTCTTCTAGTTGATGAAAGAATTTCATATCCTTAAAGAGCATAGGAAAAACTATAGAATTAGCACTAAGGATTTTATTTATGAATTCAACCCAAATTCCATTTCCTAATGCCTCCATAAAAGTTTGTTGAGCCAACTTGCATTTTTGGTCATGACAGCCCTATACCCTAACTAGGGTTTCCAACAAGTGTAATAAATTCATAAATTTTATTTTAACTATGGGAAAATTATGAAACTTGGTGAAAATCTTCTTAAGGCCATTATCCAGACACCCATTAAAGGAAATTGCACCAAACAATTGTATCTGTAAGTTATGCTAACCTGTGTGTGTTCATTTTCATGAAAATAGTCAAGAAATCCTAGCTACTTGAGGGTTCAATGAAACCTATGATTTGTTAGATTGTGATTGGTTGGGAAATCATTAAGATGTGTTGTAAGAGGGTTGAAAAATCCAAGAATATCATGTTTCATGTTGTTTCCTCTTTGTTGAGTGCCAATAGGCTTTAAGAGCAAGCTACCAAGAATGATCAAGAATGTACATTTGCATCATTTGTGTTGAAACCTTGTTTGGAATGTGTCAAGTTTGTTGTGAGTATTTTTTCTCTGCATCAATGTGGTCCAATGGAATAGCACAATTGAAGGATATAAACAACATGGATTTTTTGAAAATGCTTTAGAAACTTTCAAGCAAATGCAATTGGTAGGTGTAAAGCCAAATTTCACAACCTTTGCCAGCATCCTCCCTAACCTATTCCAAAATGGGAGCTTTGGAATAGGGTATGGACATCCATGGAAGCATAATGTAGTTGACAACTTAATCTTCTTCAAAATGCATGACAACTTCAAAGTATCTCCATGTCATATTTGAGTCTTTCAAATTCATTCTTTGAGTTTTTAACTATACAAGATACTTCAATGCTGACAACAAGGGTTGATTATTACTTACAATTTTCACATAAAAATTCCTAAATATGATCTTTCTTGAACATCCAAGCATTGCAATACTTAACATTATGGCTTTTCATGTGAATGCATTAGCAACAATACTATAATATCCAACCTCAAGTTCACACAAAGAAACCAAGGTATATGAGGTGACCATTAGGTTTCAATCTCATCTCATCTAAACCATTACTTGAAGGTTTGGTTCCAAAAGAATTATGAGTTCAAAAATAGCTTATTATTTTAATTGTGCACCATTATTTCCTTATCATTCTACAAATTCAATGGAGGCCTTTTGCATTATGCTGACAATTCTCAATTTCTAAAACATGAAGATAAAATGCTTTGGAACAAGGTATGGACATCCATCAAAGGTAGAGGAATTTTTTTAGAAGATGTAGTTGAAATTTCCCTGGTTGACATGTATGCAAAATATTAAAGCATATACAAGGCATTTGATTTTCTCCATTTCATAACCTTTTCCAACGTCTTTTATGCCTATGCCAAAATGGGAGATTTTGAAGAGGGAATGGGCATCCATTGAAGCATAAGGGATAAACGAATTTTGTCAGATGTTGTAGTTGCAACTTCCCTAGTTGACATGTATGTAAAATGTGGAAGTATAGAAAAATCACTTGAATTGATTGAAAAAATGCCTCAAAGAAATATGGTCTCATGGAATAGCATGATTGAAGGATATACACAACATGGATTTATTCAAAATGCTTTAGAAACTTTCAAGCAAATGCAATTAGTAGGTGTAAAGCCAAATTTCACAACCTTTTCCAACATCCTCCCTGCCTATGCTAAAATGGGAGCTTTCAAATAGGGTATGGACATCCACTGAAGTATAATGTAGTTGACAACATAATCTTCTCCAAAATGCATGACAACTTCAAATTATCTCCATGTCATATTTGAGTCTTTCAAATTCATTCTTTGAGTTTTTAACTATACAAAACACTTCAATGTTGACAAAAAGGCTTGATTATTACTTACAATTTTCACATAAGAATTCCTAAATATGATCTTTCTTGAACATCCAAGCATTGCAATACTTAACATTATGGATTTTCATGTAAATGAGTTAGCAACAATACCATAATATCCAACCTCAAGTTCACACAAAGAAGCCAAGGTATATGAGTTGAACATTAGGTTTCAATCTCATCCCATCTAAACTGTTACTTGAAGGTTTGGTTCCAAAATAATTATGACTTGAACAATAGCGTATTCTTTTAATTGTGCACCATTATTTCCTTATCATTCTACAAATTCAATGGAGGCCCTTTGCATCATGGTGACAATTCTCAAATTTTAAAACATGAAGATAAAATGCTTTGGAATAGGGTATGGACATCCATCAAAGGTAGAGGAATTTTTTCAGAAGATGTAGTTGAAACTTCCCTAGTTGACATGTATGCAAAATATGAAAGCATAGACAAGGCATTTGATTTTCTCCATTTCACAATCTTTGCCAACATCTTTCATGCTTGCACCAAAATGGGAGCTTTGGAAGAGGGCATGGACATCCATGGAAGAAAATGTTTGACATAATGCCTTAAAGAAATGTGGTTTCATGGCTTTGCTGAAAAGGCTTCAGAAACTTTCAAGAAAATGCAATTTCCAGGTGTAAACCCTAATTCAAACCATGTTTAACCTATCTAAATCACAAGAAAAGATAGAAAATGTTGTGGTGGACCTACCTGGGTATGTGACTGCTTCACTTGAAGTTAGGGTGAGTTGGGTCGGTGTCCAGGTGGTGTTGTGCATGGTCCTCACCAGGGTATCCATAGACCTAAACACGTCTCTACTAAACACGTCTTTGCTAATTTTTCCAAATGAATTAACAACACTTTAGTTGTAAATCCTTAAACCAATAAAAAATATTAAAATAATACCTTTGATCGAAGGTACCTTCGATCAAAGCTATTATTTTAATATTTTTCATGTCTTCCCGCAAGTCCTTCAATCGAAGGTTATCTTCGATCATTCGATAAAAGATGGTTTTATGCTTGAATTGGCTTGAAGAACCTTCATTCGAAGAAATACATTCAATTGAAGGTACTCTAGTAAATCTAGTTCGACCACCCCAAAAATTTCCTCTTCACAAAAGTGAGACATAGTATTGTGATTTCACCTGAGAGAAAGATGAGGGTGGGATGGAAATAGAGAGTAGAGAGGGAAGGAGAGGGCACACATGAGAGAGAGAGAGGGGGTAGTTCTTGAGCTAAAGGGAGAGAGAGTCAGATAAAGGGATAGAGATAGTGAGAGAGAGAGGAGAGTGTAAGAGATAAAAAATGAGTGAGATAGAGAGAGAAATATGATGCAACTTGTTGGTTACCGAAATTTTACCTCCTAATTATTAAAATTTGACCTGAGCCTGATTATTGAAATTTGACATGCTGATTATTGAAATTTGACTAAGTCCAAAAAATTATAAGATCTTCCAAAAACTAGAATTTGCATTATAACTCCAAGAGATCTAAAACCACTCTCAAACATCCTGAAACTATATACATGAAATATAACTTAGAGTATAATAAAGTAAATATCCATATGTAAATGTCAACTTATACTTAAATTTTTATTTTATGTATATATATAGTTTCACTAGTAGAGAAAGACAAAGACAAAGACAATAAAAGGATAGAGTTCAACAAAATCCATTGTAAAAATTCATGAATTGCGCATTTGGTGAGCACCAAATTTGGTACTTTCCAAGTGATGCACTTTGATTTTGCGAGCGCCAAATGGGTTGTGTTGGGAAATACCAATCCTTAAGGTCACCAAAGGGTCATTTTAGGTAGAAAAAGTGGCAACTTTTTTGTGTCACAACTTTGTGCACTTACCCATCCAAACGCACCAAATAATTCCATAAAGACACCATCCCACCCTTGATAATGCTTGAGAAATATATTTGTAGAGTCTAAGCTAATGTATTGTAAACTTGGTAGAATCAACTCAATTCAAAGGGTTAATTGGCTGAACAATCCACTTTACATTGCTTAAGACCACATTAAATAATCAACGCAAGGCTTGTAAGCTTATGATGGTGCAACATTATATATGCCTTCATGGGATTAAAGCTACCTAAACTACCCTACTTAAGTTATTTTACTTGCTGGAAATTCATAGAATTGCAAAACACTAAAAGCATAAACCAGAACTAGTTGCTATGGGTACCTATAGTAAAGACTGTAATTGAATTGCTACTATGAAAATAATGTTGTATCAACTAAAAACTTAATAAAATTGATGAATCAGCTGAATTATCCTCTAGAGTGCTACTAATAATCATTACATGCATATTCACAAGCATTCATTCATAATAAGCAAGAAATGAAATTCCAATTAACTTTCATATGATTCATGAACAATGATAAAATAATAACAACTATTAATAGAAATAAATAACTGAAAGGTGAAGTGAAGAATAATACCTTGAGTGGCTTGCTCAAGTAATTGTTCCCACTTTAACTGAACTCAATCTAACTAATAGATTCTACGCATCCCATAAGATTAACTTCATTCATTACATACTGTAAAAGATTACAAAATATATTTCCACAGATTGGACTCAATCATTTGGAATATTTTTCATGTCTTGAAACTGAAAGTAACTGGTAACATTAAAATGATAAAAATCAACTAACTATCCTATAGATTCAACCAACAGTTATATACAAGTTGAAGGAATCATTATTGAAAACAACAACTAACAAAAATCGTTAAATCCACTCCTAGATAATAGAGCATAGAATTAAAACTTTAATTATTTAACCTATAACTAAAAAGGAAAGAGAATCCTATCAGAACTAGAACTCTATCAAAATAGAATTGTATGAAAACATACAACCACTTGTCAAAATTCCACAAGTGAAGGAGACCTCTTCTTCAACGTTTATTAAACTGGTCATAATAATGCACGTCCAATCTTCATTAAGTGCCTTTGATCAATGATCACCACGTTCAACTCTTATCTTGGAGCTTCCCCTATTCCAGTCTCCAGTCATTCCTTTTGCTATAGGTTCATCCCACAACTATTGCGCTATAGTTCCTCTTTAGCTGCAAACAAGTTAATTCCGCAAAACATGTACACGAGGATAACTATCACAATTAACTCATATAGCATTCCATCAACATTCCATACATATGTTCATATAAACCATATAATAACAATATATTATAACCATAATTCCATCATCATAATTAAGGTTCAAGTCTACATAATGGATTAAAATGATAGCATAATGTAGGAATATTGTCTAGAGAACATGTTTAAAAATATCTTAAAATAGGTATAAAAACAACAAAAAATTAGCCATTATCTAGACCTATCACTCCCCCAACTAGCTTTTTGCTTGTCCCTAAGAAAAAATTAGGGATCTTGATTGTATTGTTGAGCAATTTGTCTTAGGTCCATAATTGTGCTAACATCCTAAATTTGCCTCAGACAAAAACCTTGATGCTCTGAAAGCTGCCTCATCCTGGAATAGTTCTCGTTCTCTCACATTCATCACTTTTCTCCGTTGTCCAATGTGGGATTGGATTAAGAAGAATAGGTGGATGAAAAGTGAGTGGAATCTAATGAATTACCTTGATAATATCGATTTCCATGTAATTATGTGCCCTGTGAAGAATAGCAATGAAATTATGCATGGAATGTGGCTCTTTCTTCTACAGCTCATGTGTCAAATTGCTCCATCTATCCTACACATACTTATAACGTTGTTGTCCTACTCCCACAACTAACATTTTTCGTAATGTCATAGTCTGACTCCTTGCGATTCATGATTTTCTTACCTACTCCCTTATGTGTAAGAATTCTCATCCATTCATCAATTATTGCATATGGATCCTTAGCCTCTCTTTTGGCTGGGGGTGTAATAGATTTTTCTTTCTCTTCATATTCTTCCATAATCTCACCTCTAAGTTGTTCATTCCTATAGTAAGAGGCAAGTGCCTTGATATGAAGACCCCCCATAAATATTAGAGGGTTCCATTCTATTTCATCGGGTATCACATAGTTGTGCAAATAAAATTCACACAACTGATCTTGGTCTTCAGGTGTGGAAGCAGTAAAAACTTCAAGAAACTCAAAAGTTTGACTCATACCAATTGAATGCTTGCTGACTAATCTATTGAACTGAAAACATAAAAACCTTTCTTGTAAAAATAGTGCATAAGTTCAGGGTATGGACATCCATCAAGGGTAGAGGAATTATTTCAGAAGATGTAGTTGAAATTGCTCTGGTTGACATCTACACAAAATATGAAAGCATAGACAAGGAATTTGATTTGCTCCATTTCACAACCTTTGCCAACATCTTTCATGCCTGTGCCGAAATGGGAGCTTTGGAAGAGGGAATGGACATCCATCAAAGAATTTTTTTGACATAATGCCTCAAAGAAATGTGGTTTCATGTCTTTGCTGAAAAGGCTTTAGAAAAATTCAAGAAAATGAAATTTCTAGGTGTAAACCCTAATTCAAATCATGTTTAACCTATCTAAATCACATGAAAACATAGAAAATGTTGTGGTGGACCTACCTGGGTATGCAAATACTTCACTCAAAGTCAGGGCGAGTTGGGCCGCTATCCAGGTGGTGTTGTGCATGGTCCTCACTAGGGTATCCGCAGACCTAAACACGTCTCTAATAAACACGCATCTCTGCTAATTTTTCCAAATGAACTATCAACACTTTAGTTGTCAATCCTTAAACCACTAAAAAATATTAAAATAATACCTTCGATTGAAGGTACTTTCAATCAAAGGTATTATTTTAATATTTTTCATGTCTTCCTACAAGACCTTCAATTGAAGGTTATCTTTGATCGAACATGGCCTTCGATCAAAGATAATGTTGTGCTTTCCTTCGCTTGAAGAACCTTCATTCAAATAAATACATTCAATTGAAGTTACTCTAGTAAATCTAGTTTGACCACCCCAAAAACTTCCTCTTCATAAAAGTGAGACATAGGATTGTGATTTCACTTGAGAGAGAGAGGAGGGAGGGAGGGAGAGAGATAGAGAGTAGAGAGGGAAGGAGAGGGCACACATGAGAGAGAGAGGGGTAGTTCTTGAGCTCAAGGGAGAGAGAGTCAAATAAAGGGATGGAGATAGTGAGAGAGAGAGATCTAGAGCATAAGAGAAAAAATGAGTGAGATAGAGAGAGAGAAATATGATACAACTTGTTGGTTACCGAAATTTGACCTCTTGATTATTGAAATTTGACATGCTGATTATTGAAATTTGACTAAGTCTAAAAAATTATAAGATCTTCCAAAAACTAGAATTTGCATTATAACTCCAAGATATTTGAAACCACTCTCAAACATCCTAAAACTATATACATGAAATATAACTTAGAGTATAAGAAAGTAAATATCCATATGTAAATGTCAACTTATACTTAAATGTTTATTTTGTGTATATAGTTTCGTTGGTAGACAAAGACAAAAGGAAAGAGTTCAACAAAATACATTGTAAAAAGTCATGAATCACATTTGGCAAGCACCAAATTTGGTACTTTCCAAGTGATACACTTTGATTTGGTGAGCGCCAAATAGGTTGTGTTGGGAAATACCAATCCTTAAGCTCTCTAAAGGGTCATTTTAGGTGTAAAAAAGTGGTAACTTTTTTGTGTCACAACTTTGTGCACTTACCCCTCCAAAAGCACCAAATAATTCCATAAAGACACTATCCCACCCTTGATAATGCTTAAGAAATATATCTACATCTACCTTGCATAGCTTAAATTCATAAAGCAATAAAGCATGAAGATATTGACCAACATTATTTCTATATGGTTCTAGGTCATGCAACTCTTGTTAGGGGAATTTGATCCCCTAAAATTTCATGAGGAAATACTCATTTCCCTCTAAGGGAGGGGCTTCTTCCATTAAATATTAATAGATATTTGATTAATTCTAGGCTGTCCCCCATATAGAGTACATTTATATCTTTTTTATTGGTTTTTCTTCCCCTCATCCTCTAAGAATCAATATTAGCCTTTAAAATCTTAGTTGCAAATTGGCTTTAATACATCTTATATTTGTGGTTCATCACTCATCATCTTAATCAAAACCTAGTTCTACACTTATTTACTCTTCTTCCTCTAGATGATCTACACCACAAAGTGTCTCATTAAAAGGAACAAATGAAAGACTATTACATACCTCCATAGTTTATAAAGGGTCTAATTCAATTGTAGAAGGTAATTGGACTAGGCCAAGAACCAATTTGTTGGTATTTTTAACCTTGATTCATTCCTATTTTTGAGGTTGATCCTTGGGGAAATAGTTTATGAAATGTGAGTGGTTACCACATTTTAGAAAAAATAATTTATTCTCTTCAACCTTAATTTATTGCACCCATTCTCCATTCAACACACATAAATTTAAGGAATTTGAAATTTCAAGTCTTGTGACCATGCAGAATCAAGCATATAGTCTTGAAATCTTCACCAATGATTCCTCATCAATTTCCTCAAGTTCCTCAAGTCATAATTTCCAATAATGGAAGGCACATCCATCAACTGAAATTCCATTGGAAGGTTAAACAAGTGAATCCAAATTAGAGAATTTGTTGGTTCATTTTTTAGAGGGTTAAGATTTAGACACTATTTTTGAATAAATAAATGCACCTCACAAAGAATCCATCCATTTGTGTTTAATATATGACCTCTCATGTCTTTATATTCAAAGGTTGCAATGAGAAAACCTTTTGGGATGAAATGAATAATTGGCAATAGATGAACCAATTATCAACTGCCCAATCTAGAAATGTTTGGCTCAGTAGGTTGGTTCCAATAAAGCAACAAATTAGTGTGTGATTGCAAAGAAAATAATTTGCATCAACAACCATTGAAATATCAAGTATAATATTGGCAAATGTAGAACTAGCCTCATCAATCTTCTAAGAAAAATATATAGTCCTATTTGGTGTGCATGAGGGTACAAATAAAAATCATTAGAAGTGAGCTATTATAGTAATATAATAATAAATACTATTTATGTATTTTTTTAAAATATATAATTTATTATATTTATAAATTCATAATATCATATACAATATATGTATCTACCATGTATGTATGTATGTATGTATGTATGCATGCATGCATGCATGTATGCATATGTATGTATGTAATTGCATGATGTTGATTATAAAGGTTTAGATTAATAATATGAATGAAGTTCCTTAGAATAAGTTTAAGGAAGCTATTTAGGAGTTATTTAATTTATAACTTGAATTTTTTTTTTCATTTTATTTACTTAATACTTAGTTTATAGTTTTAATTTTTGTTTTAAATCTATGTTGGTTATGTTAATAGTTTTTATGTATACTTCGGTGCTATTGTAGAACACCTCTTAGCTTGATTAGATTGCAAAATTATAAATTGTTGTAAATTAGACTATAAATGATTGTAAATTAGATTATAAATGATTGTAAATTAGATTATAAATTATTGTAACTTATGTATTTATAAATTAAAGTACACAAATATATTCTAAATCATAAATTAAATTTAGATTAAACTGTAAATTATAAAGTTTTATTATAAATTTTAAAAAATAAATTATGAAATAAAGACTTTAAACTAAGTTAAATTACTAAATTTTAAATTGAATATCAAAATTAGAAAAGTAAAAATGAATATATGACAAACATGTAAACATATGAAAATTCCTATGTGCAAACCTTTGCCTAACTCATCGCTATGCACCTTACATGCTAAACACACTTTTAGCGTTCATGGCAGTTGGAACCCATTTCATTAAATGAGTTCTAGGAATGCTATCATGAGCAACAAATTGCATGAGAGTCAATTTCTTAGTCTCAAAGTCTTCCAAACTCAAAACATTAATTAATGAGGAGGATCAATTATAACAAATATGCATGAGAGTCAAATTTCTAATCTCAAGTACCTAGTGAAGTGTTCAAATAGAGTTAGTTCATTCAAAACATAAATGAATGAAGAAGTCAAGTTTTAACAAACATGTATGAGAGTCATATTCCCAACCTCAAGTGCGTAGTAAAATGTTCAAATAGACTTAGTTCACTCAAAACTTAATATTTGAAGAAATCATAGTGAAAATCAATCTGCATTTGTGCAATATCCCTACACCAAGAACTAACCAAAAGAAAAAAAATAGATAAACTCACTCAGACTCAAACTTTGGGGAAATGAGTGACTACAATAGTGACTAAGTGTTATGAAGCAAATCACAAGTCCAAAGTTCTTAGCTTTGAATTATCAAATAGATTTAAAAAAAAAAAAAATTACTACAATACAATCCTATTCAATGTATACCATGCCATTTTAGAATTTGAAGCAGTTACTCTTGTGTAAAAAATGGTTGGTGATTTAAACAAAGTTTGCAAAATAAAGCTTAAGTAAATCAAGTGAATAAAGAGCATTAAATTCTTTACAACTATGGCAGCCAAAGAAAACCTTAAAGTTATAGACCCCTATTCTTTTATCCATAATAACACATAATTGGATAGTAATTGGAAATTCAAGGGTTTGCACCATAAGTATGAGAAGATAAAACTGTTAAAGCTTTGGCTTGACTCTTTGAAATTGAAAAAAACAAAGTACGAGAAAGCAACGGGCATTTTTTAATATTTAGGAAGTGATAACCGCCCCATCAAGAAAGGAACTACCTGTTACAATGTTCAAATACATCATCCATAGACAGAAATATCGTACAAGCATTCTGCCATTCCTTTCACGATATTTTAAGAGAGTGGATTTCTTATTCTGTTAAGATTGGTACTGATGAAAACACCCATTTGCAGCAATTTTAGCTTTTAAGAAAGCTGAGATCTTAATCTGCACAGATGAAGGCGAGTATGGGTGGTGATCATATTGTGAAGATAGCAGGGGCCGACTATTTCTGCTCAAACTGTGGCAGAGGGAGGAGGAAAATTTTCCAACTTGCTTGTTGCTTTTTTTGCTTTTCATGGAATTGTTGACTCTTCTTTTTACTGGTGCCACTCAAGAGTCAAGAGAATGCTGATACTTGTAGGAGATGGTGGATTCCCTCTGCAAGAAGGGCGTGAGCTTTGATTTGTCAGATGTGGATTGTGGAAGTTTAATTAGGCCCTCTCAGGTGGTGCTCTCAATTTTCTCTTCCCATTGCTTTGAATTTTATCTCGAGCCTCCTCCTATGGTCATGCAAGATAATTTCATGCAGCTAACTATTTGGTAAGATGATTGTATGTGGGGTGGTTTATGTTTAACAGCAGAAGAATTTTCAGCACATTTTGCCTAAGGTTTATTGTACATGGAATTTTTGTGCAGTGGAAGAGCAGAAGTGAAATGCTGATTCGCTTTCCTGGATGACTTGTTGCTTTAATAGTTGTTCTTGAAAATATTCAAGCCTCGAGGTATGCCTTCAAATTTTGGATGTACAATAGTGTATTTCTTGTCGAATGACATGTTTGTGATAAAAAGGCCAGTTCACTTCATGGCTTGAACAAAATAAAATGGCAGAACATTGACAAACCTAGAGGTACACTCGGTATAGGGATTTTTTTCACTTCTGTACAATTGATTGGGAATGCTAGAGATACGATTTTCAAATTGAGATTTACATTGTTCTGAAGATGCTTTTCATTTATAGGGATTTATCAGGTACTTGTTGATATCCATGTGGTGTGTTTTCAATGTGAGATTTTATTTATTGTCTATGAATATTTCTTATAAGCCCTCTGTTAATGATCCTAATATATCAGTTTTGCATTCGAAGCATAATTAGCATGCTGACGTTCTTATAACTGAAATCCGTAAAAGAAATTACCTGTCCTCTGATGAATCCTGAATACCAATGAGATATACTTTAGCACTAGGGTGCAACACAACACTGAGCTTATTAGTGCCTTGCTGATATTTGCAGAATGTGTTTGTATCAGGGCTTTGCTGATATTTTTTCAATATACATGATGTATATCTTAGACAGATTCCTTTACATTACCCGATTCTTGTTGCTTAGAGTCATGACCAAGTTGGCTAATAATTAGGGTTATTAAAGTTTTAAGCTGCTGCATGCCTGATAATTTCCTATAGTAGGCTTTGTAAGGAGTTTTCTCCTCGTACAGTGCTGGTTTTGATGTGTTCCATTGTCTTTATAGACTTGGCTAATAGCCTCATCCCATAAAAGGAAGGTTGCTTAGAATCCCTGCCCTGTGCATCTAATTTGTCTCAAGTCATGGGAAGATTTATGCAGCTTTTGCACATGGGCAGGCTACCATGAATCTCTAACAACCTCCGTGCAAACACACTTATGAGATCGATTATAATTTTTTTTTGGTAACTTATAAGATATAAACCAACCTGAAAACAAACTAATCTATTCCAAGAAGGCCCACATGAGAATCGATAAGGTCCACCTCTAAAGGGCAACCTGAGAGAGTAGATTTGGTTTAAAATTAAGATCTGGTAGATTTGGTTGTCTTAAAAGTTATGACTGTCTCTTCTTTCTTAGGTCCGCCTCTTGTGATTTAGGACTGTCTTCATCATGGTAGTTATGTTTCAACTTTTTTGGCCACTGTCATTAACTGTCAGCATTGTGACATACTCTATCATAAATGCTTTAGCATCATCAAACTTCGTCTTTAATTTCATTTCCATTTGCAAGGCTTGCCTCATAACCCTTGACTGCCTGCATTGTGAAATAACAATTAGTACCTCTCATCTCTGTAAGATGCACACTGCCAATACCTTCATTTTGACTGTGATCATTCGTCAACTTTGCCCTTGCTGTCATAAAGCTCTCAGTACTCTACTATTTAAATATCAAGTAGCCAACACTTCATTAGGACTATCACCAATAATATCCTTATTATGCAGTGATATCTCTATTTTTCCGTCCATAGAATGACTTGCACTTACATGCGATATATCTAGTTGCTGTCTTTGTTTCAAGAAGGAAAAGATATCTTTAGATGAGAAAAATCCATGATGAACAGGGTAAAGACTAGTCGCTGCCTTTGTTTCAAGAAGGAAAAGATATCTTTAGATGAGAAAAATCCATGATGAACAGGGTAAAGACTAGTTGGCTTAGGTGGTGGAAATTAAGCAACCATAAAGATGCCAAAATGTATTGCTGAGGATGCACAAGAACATCTACATGGCTGTCAATCTTCATTCTTTTTCGAAGATTGTCCCTCCATCATTCCATAAGACTGTCTTAACATTATCAACATAGGTCCTGGCTGCAACATGAATCTATCTTTGCATATGATGACTTGACTATCACTGTGCATAAGTCTGCCTTCTGATGACCCTCTATGGTGATTAGGATGGCTGCCTTTTATGATGGAGTTGCATCTGTTTGATTATCTTTGTTCATATGACTGCCCTGTATTCTTTGCATATTTGTCATTAATGATTTGATGACTGCCAACCCATCCCTATGGAATGATCCTGTCCGTGGGTGGGATGGAAGGGAGAAAGAGACTTGTTCCAAAAAAATTTAAGTCCAAGACCAATGAGAACAGATTAGCACATTAGCTTTTAAATCTTTCAAAGTTCTTTACTCGCGTATGTAAAAGCATAGCTTAAAACATGGAAAATTGTACTGTAAAAGAATGTCAGTCATTTTCAAGATGAGGAAAACTACAATAGAATAATAAAAAAGTCCCTTCATGAAAATAAAAAAGTCCCTCCATGAAAATATTGCAGAGGGCTTTAAGTACAACTTAGCACCTAAACAGACTGTTAACAATTTTATCATGTGGAGAGATTTTCCCAAACCGTAGAGAAAGGGAAAAAGAAAACAAATTAACCAATATGATTTAAAGTGGCAGGACAGGAAAAAAAAGTAGAAATCACACAATTTTTCCCTGTACAAACTGTCATAGAAAACCAGGCAAGTGCAAAATACGTGAACCTTTATGCATCTCCAATTCAAATATATTCTGTCCACTTTAAGTACACAATGTTTGTAGAAGAATAACAATGCAAAAAGTAAGATAACTGGGCCTCTGTTTTTGAAACTATCTATGGTCCTGTAATAATACAGAAAATAAAAATGATTGGGTCTGTTGTCTTTTTAACTGTTTTTGGTATCATAGCAATGCAAAAATTAAAATGATTGGACATTTTAGCTTTTAAATTGTTTTTCATGGTATTCATGAAAAAAATTAAAATGATGAGGGTGAGGTCTGATATCTTTGAAACTGTCTGCAATGCAAAAAGGTCTTGGAGGATAATATCTTTTAGACTGTTCCATTGTCTAAAGTGTGAAGTATATAGCATTGCCAAACCTTGTAGTTGTTGGTTTCGTTGATTTTTGGGTGGATTGTTGTTGCTTATAAAGATGGAAGAATTAATCTGCAGAGATTTGACTAAGAATTCAGCATAAATGTCACCCAGCCTGAGGAGTAACACCGATTCTTATTGCTTAGAGTCATGTACAAAATA
>VDFB02169743.1:213154-291281 GCA_007258455.2 Sequoia sempervirens | reverse complement strand
AAAACTAGGTTAGGGTTAGGTACCAAATAAACTTGAAATTCAAATAATAAACTTGGAATTTAACTCTCCATTTTACTTGCAACTACATCAGTTTGCCAGACAAGTGCGTTGCTCTACATTACTAAAAGTGCATGCCAATTCACATATGCGTCACTCTGCCTCTATTCATATGTGTTGTAATACACATATGCATTGTTATGCCTTTCTACAAATGTGTCGCTCTAATCAGCTTCATCCCTCTATCAAAATCTACAAACAAAAAGAAGAAAATTAGCAAATGCATCACAATAACAAGTGTGTTAGCCTTTGAGTTACATCTATGTCGCAATATTATATGTGTGTCACAATATTCAACTATGTTACAATATTACAAATGACAAGTACATCGCTTTGCCTCTTGTTCCTACAAAATCTAATAAACTCAAGCAAAAATTATTAGCTAGGGACATGGGGTCCCACTTGGCGTGCCATTAAGCAAATGTGTAAGAATTACTGATCATATAACATCAAATTGAACTAAAATAAAAAAGATTATGATCAATCAAACATACAATTCTCAATGAAATTGTTTACAAAGCAAATTGATGATAACTGATGAAGAAATGTCTAACATGTGCACTCAAATTGATCAAATTGGAGATTCAATTCAAGGGAGTAAGTTTACTCAAAGCTTGTGGATCGTTATTATGGAAAAAATCCTATTTATAGATTTTTGAAATCAGAATCAATGGTGAAGATAAAATTGGCTAATCAATGGATGAAATCGAATAAGAGGAGTGAACATGGATCAAGGATCAATCCAATGGTTGAGAATCCATGAGGCATGGATCAAAGATCAGATCAATGGTCTTAAATTCATGAGAGACTTAACTAATTCCCTAATTTTTAGGAAATATGTTGGAGGGATGTTGGAGATATTTCTATTTGGGGGGAAATATTTGAATTCGAAAATGGCATATTCCAGGGGAATATTTATTGTGCAAGTGGATGAAGTTGGAAGATTGAAAGAAATTAGCTAATTAAACAATTAATTAATTTTTTTTAATTGTGCAAGTGGATGAGGTTAGAGGTTTTAATTAAATAATCATGAATTGTTTAATCAAAGTATGATTAATGACAATTAATTAAGTAATTTTTATTTAATCAAATGAAAATGAAATTAGTATGAAGAAAAGTGAATTAACTAAATAAAATTGATTTATTTAATTAATAGGAGAGAATATGAATTTAACCAAATAATTGACATTATTTAATTAAATGGATGAAATATACAAAATAGACTAGAAATGGTGTTAGTATGCAAAATCAAGTATGTGATATTGTCGGGACAATTTTAGGTGTCTGTTGTAGTTTCTTAAATTTATTCATCACTTTCCAATTTCTAGGTGCCTAAGTTAAATGTTTTTCCTACTTTTACTTCTCTTTTCCTAATTTTATTTCTAGATTGTGTCTTTAGTCGGGCAACTCTTTTGAGTTAGTTATTTTAGGTTAGGTTATAGTCAAATGCCTATTTTGTAATCTAAATTAGATAAGTTTAATCTATAATTTTGATAAACATATTTAAATAAAGAAAACACTAGACCTAGTTTATTAATTTTGTTCATCTCTTAACACTTTAAATTAAAAGTTTCTTAATTTTTTCATCTCTTAACAATAAGTTTCTTAATGGTGTAAGGCCCACTTTTTCTATTCAATTTTGTCTCGAATTATTGCCTATAATTCATGCATGGTGTCAACCCCAATTTTTATGTTTAATGTATATTCTTTAATAATATGAATTATTTGTCATTGCAATTTGCTATTGTGAATGCTTAGGTGAATTAAGAATTATTCATGCATTATTAAAACTATGATGAATAAGCACATTGAATATGATGCAATTGAGATCATGTAGTGTTTAGATGATATATGGTTGTTAATTTTGATTCATAATTTCACTATGTTGATCAATATTGAGTAATCTATTATATGATGTTGTACACACCCTTATTTCTATGTTTATGACAACAAGGATATACTTGTCTAACCTATTTTGTTGTAGCATATTTTACTTGGCTTAATTTTACAAGATATTTGTTCTATGTACATGTGTGACCTGTGAGTTAATTCAATATGGATTGATTATATTCATTCATGATATTAATCATACCAATTTTTATGTTTAATGTATATATTCATTAATAATATTAATTATTGGTCATTGCAATTTGCTATTATGAATGATAAAGTGTGAATTAAGAATTATTCTATGTGCATTTTATTAAAATTATGATGAGCACATTGTTCATATGATGCAATTAAGGTCGTGTACAATCTTTAAATGACATGGTTGTTAATTTTGATTCATAATTTCACTATGATGATCTATTGAGTAATCTATTATGCGATGTTACATGTGCCCTTATTTCTATTTTTATGAAAACAAAGATATATTTGTCTTTAACTTATTTTATTTCAACTATGCTCAATTTGAAATGATACTTATTGTGCATATTGAGTGTTCTTGTGTGTTAAATCATTTTTATTGAATTTTTCAAGTTAATTCCTTCTATAGGAGGGCCGCTTTAAGAACATAAATGTGTGTCAAATGCAATGTAATTTACAAGAGGAAAATTAGTTAAAACATGTACTTTTTTCTCTATTATTAACTTTAAGTTCCTAAATATTAATGTACTTTCTCATTTTGAATGTTCATAATCACCTTGATGCTTTAGATCCATAGTTTAATAATCTATATTTTATATATTCTAGAATCTTCTCTTTTATATATGATATGTGTACAGTGGCTCAACAAATGGAAAGTGGAGTAGAAGTCCCTGAGCCAATTTTAGTTATTGGAGAAGAGTAGGATGTAGCAAACATGGTTGATGTTATGGAGGAGACCCAAGCTGCACAAACAATTGATGTTAGAGAGGAGGACCATACATAATTTGATGTTGGACAATGGTCAGGATTGCTTCAATATGTCGATATTCATACTATGAATCTAATTAAAGAGGTGATAGGCCAAAAATGGGGTAAAGAATAAATTGGATTCAACTTGGTCTAAGTGTCAATCTAGGGATCGTAAGCTTATGAAAGATGTTGCGAAAGTATACCCAAGGGATGGAAGTAGTGAATTAAGTGGGGATGAATGCAGCTAACACTCTGGAAAAGATTTAATCCGACTTCTATTTTCGGTTGTGACAGGAAGTTCACAATGCGACATAAACCATAATAGCCTGCACAAAACTATGACAAGAACTGCAACAATCTACGATAATAATAACAACAATTTACAACAGAAAGGAAAACAACCCTTGGATCATATAATATTTTATCCAAACTTTAATGAAGGTGTTGAAATTGAAATCATGCAATTATCAAGATCAAAAGGAAACAAAATCTATCTTAACCAAACCAAATCAAAAGCAAACAATGCAAAAAATAAAGTATCATCGAGCTTCCCCAAGGAGTGGGCCCTTGCTCTTGGTTTGCACGGTGGATGGAACGAAATCCTTTCTATGTTGCCTTGATCAAAAGGATCGTTGGAGAATGAACTTAGTTGTAGAATTACACAAGAGGTTTAATGTCTAGTAGATACATGAGATGATTTTTCTAGCATAATGATAATAAAGAAGTGTAGGGTTTCATAATGATAGTAAAGAAGTGTAGGGTTTTGTTTAAAATTATTATACTCTATTTCTCTTCATCAATTCAAATGCACATGATGATTTTGTAGTATATGAGAGAGCACCATTAGTGGACTCTTGTTGTGTCTTAGTGAAAATCCCACCCTAAAATATTCATCTTATTTATGATTGTGTAATGTCATAAATAGAATTGAAAAGTAAATTTATATTTACCATTGTCAATCATTTAATTTTTAATTGTTCAAATATTATCAAGGCCAACCTTATTTTGACTTTTCGTATTACTAAGGTATATGACTATAGAAGTATAGATAAATATTTATGTAAATATAACTTCTCATCTATATTCTCATCCATGTTGATGACATTCTAGTATTATAATTTTTCATGTAGAGAATATACTAATTGTTGTTGTTTGATAGATAGTATGAATAAAGAGATTTGAATTGAATCCATATACATGACAATGAATTGCTAAGAAGTTTTATAATGTAAATTATCTTGGTTATGTTAGCTTAAATAACATTGATCAAACACAAAGCTAAAAAGGTAAATGACAAAGGTGAGTGTGATCAAAAGGTTGATTTTTTTTTAAAACACAATTGTTAGTATATCCAATTAGGTTTGAATTTAAATGATTATGTTTTGTTCATTTCAAGAGTTGAAATTGTGAAATTTTCTAATGACGAGTGGAAAGGATTGTGCATTTTAATTTTCAAGATTAGGTTACAACCATCCAAGTGGTGCCAACCATGCACATTCGAGGTATGCAGATTTGGCTATCATCAAGTTGATAATGTAAGTATGAATATATCACTTGGTTAATTATTTTATGAGGTATTGATTATGGCTTAATGTGTAAAAGTATTTAAATGGTCAATGAGTGGAACAAGAGAGTCACCATGACCCTAACTACCTTCCTTCATGTCAGGAAATGACATGATCATATTGTGTAACCTTTAATTTTAATCTCATTTATTTTATTTTTTTATTTTTATTTTATTTTATTTAGGGGAAGCCAACTATTCTAGTGTCCATAGTCATGAAAAATTGTGGTGCTAGGGAAGTTGTTTTTATTTATATATTTTGAGGTTGTAAATTATTAGGGAGGAGTGCAAAGTGTGGGAAAAGTGTTAAGCCAGTTTTAAGGTGTATAAAAAAAGGTAAATAAAATAGAAAATTGTGTTGTTAATCCATTTTTTGGAACCCTAGAAAGGGAAGTTCTAAAAGCCCATGTAAGGGGAAATTGAAGGGGGTGTGTTGTATGGAAAGGGGATTTTTGGAGGGCTGCTAGAAAAAAAAAAGAATGATCTAATGGAAGGAGGTTGGGCTGGAAAGGATGAAGTAGACTATTGAAGTTCTCCACAGTTCCCTTGCTCAAGTGGGAGGTAAGTAGTAGGTTAAGTTTTTTAATGGTTGTACATTCTTCTATGGGTGTCTTATAGATTTAGGTGTTTTATTCATGCCTGTACATGTAAAAACCCTTGTGCATTGTTAGAGTTAGGAGGGATTCCTGTTACATTGTTGTTAATCTCCAAGGATGAAACCTTGTGTTGAAGAGGTTGGATGTATGTGTTTTTTTAATCTTTGTAAGGGTTCTGGTTGACTCTCTTGGCTCAGGGGAATGGTAAGAGCCTTAAAGACTTGACGAGCCATTATGGATGGGTGGAGAGCTTCTCCTCCATTGACCATTTGACTAACTGGAACTAATATTTTGCAAGTTATTTCAAGAAAATATGTTGTAATATGTCTCTTTTTTAGTTAGTAATGTTGATGTGATTTAAATACCTGTTAGGAGGTGTGTAGGGAGAACGATTGTACAAGCTTCCTTGCAGTTGAAAGTGCATAAAAGAAAAAGAAGAAAATTCCTATCACTGACATTTTATATTTGTCTGTAGAGAATATACAACTAGAAAATTTGTGTTTTGCAATGTAAAATTATAGGTTTATATTTGAGTTGTAGAGTTCATCTTGCTTTACATTTCTAAAACTAGAAAAACCTTGCTGATCTGTACAACAAAACTTTATTATTTTTTATTCTTTAGGGAGAGCTATTTGATACCTTTCAATAAGAAAAAGAGCTCTTATAGAACAAATGATTTTTAAATAATTTTAAAACGAAAATATTACCTCTATGTGAAAAATGAGAAGTATGCTCTGTTTAAATAGATCTGTGCAAATGAAGAGCACAAACTATGCTTCCTGTTGGAGGAAAATATATGTGATGCAATAATTTTAAATAGAATGGAAGGAAGGGGTCTATGTTTTACTTGAGAAAAGATGGTTGGTATATAAATTTGTAGGTGTAGATTTACTTCCCCAATGTACTTGCCTTCATCCCCCTCTGCCTACGTCCAGAAGGGTAACTCATAATGAGTGCATGAACACTCTATTTAATGAACTTAGAAAATACAAAATGGAAATGCAAAGAGAAATCAATGGATGTGGGAGCCAACAATGAATAGTGTTATTGCTAATAATCGCAGCTCACTTGCCAAATTCTTTTGGACCCTGCAACCAAAATAATTTTTTTAGAAAATAATAAAACAAAATAAAAATAAAATAAGGTATCAAAATGTTAACACTAAATCCATTATAAAAAAACTCAACAGGGATTAACCATAATACCTCTGCACTTTGCACACCCTGGTATAGTTGCTACTTGCCAGTTGCCAACTCCAATAATGGCGTTGCCCCTTCTCTATTTGCCTGTACAACCAAGGCATGATACTATGCAAAATGTCTTAGGTTTTCTTTTAGGGCTCATTGAATCATTTTTTCCAATGCTGCACCCAAATTTATCCCATTTATTTATTATTTTGTTATTTTAATTATATATTTTACGATAGTAGCTACAACATTGTTTAATTCATGAATAAGTAAAGTGTGAAGAATTGAAGAACACATATTTTTCTCAGCATTAAAAAAAAAAAAAACTCACATTAATATATAAACTCTTTTTTACCCTTTATAGTAATCCAACCTTCTTCCACTTGCGCTACCTTATCATGCCAAGCCAGCACACATGAGTAGTTCTAAATGTAAATCTTGATGGGTCTTGTTTGGAGGTTGGTTTTTGGTTGGATGCAGGTTGTTCTTTTTGCAGCTTTGTTTTTGGTTGTAAAGGGTTTCGGGTCCCTTCAAAACCAATTTTTTTTAAATCAAAAACATATAAACTCTTAATTTAACGTGGGATAATTTACACTTGCATGCAACAAAAAAATAAATAAAAAAATATGCACTGTGTATTCAATCCCCTTGGCTACTCCACTTCCTCAACCCGCATACTCCAAATTTTATTGCATACTCTCACTTCAAATTTTATTAAATCGCTCATAATATTAAAAGGAAGATCAAAACGTCAATGATAAACTTAAATGAAAATAGGTGTGGATTTCTCAATAATTTTAATGTGAGCTAGGGCGAGGCTAGTCCCCTGCGGGTGAGATCCCTTGCTTGCAAAAAGGACCACCTTTTAAACCCGGGAGCAAAATTGAATCCAAGACCAATGGGGAGCAAACCCACTACCTAAGCCAACTCTACTACCCATTCAGGCTTAGAATGAGTAATATTAATAAAAGAAAAAATGTATGTTAGTTGGGTAATCATTATGGATAAATAATATTGACATAGGGTTATTGTTAAAGTTAAATAATTATAA
This sequence comes from Sequoia sempervirens, assembly GCA_007258455.2. Taxonomy (NCBI): domain Eukaryota; kingdom Viridiplantae; phylum Streptophyta; class Pinopsida; order Cupressales; family Cupressaceae; genus Sequoia; species Sequoia sempervirens. The sequence continues at coordinate 283,988 of VDFB02169743.1, read as the reverse complement.
TCACATTCTTTGACTTATGGAATTTACCATTAACAATAATAGATTATAGATAGAAAATACAATATTGAAGTGATTCCTTCTAAGCTAATATTAATTTGTTTAAGAGGAATTTATAGTGATGATAGAAATTAAAATTATTAATCTTGCAATTATTAGTAATAAGTGAAATATTGATTTATGTAATTAAAAAGTTGGTAAGTTAGTAGTAAATTTAGAATTAGTAATTAATAGTAAAAATAAGATTAACGGTAATAAATGCAATAACAATATCAACATTAAATATTGTGGATTATGTCAATGTTATTGAATGATTTTATAAATATTTGAAGAGGTTTTTTTCATGGATAATAAAAGTAAATATTTATAGAAGTTCATAACAAATATTTATATTAAGGATAAACTTGATATAATATTAAGGTTAAAACTAAAGGCAATATTGATATTTATATAAATTACACCATTTATAATTATATTAATATGTACAAGAAAGTTAACATAATTAATAATACTAGGAGTGGTATTAGATATTGATAATAAACAATGGATTTAATTCTTAGTACTATGTTAACATGGAAAAATAATATTGTTAATGTTAATAATAATAATAATAATAATAATAATAATAATAATAATAATAATAATAATAATACGAGTAATGTATGGATATTAAAGAAATTAATCACTGAGTAAATTGGTTGTCAAGAATAATATTTTAGTGTACTAGTGACAATAGTAAAGAGTATTAGATTTTAATGATTATCATAATGATATAATTTCTAACAAGAAAATCACATCACTCTTCATGCAACATCTAGTGTAATAACCCTCCTAGTTGCTAGTTGGACTCAATAGTTTTTATGCTTTGATTTGATACATTGATAGTACTAGTTTGGTGTGATTGGGTAGTTAGACTTTTGATGATGCTGTTATTCCATTAGTGGACATGATTATTTCATATGACATTGTGGGTGGTGATGTTAGTTGATTTTCTGAATTATATTATGATGCAGTGATTTAATTTAATATGTTATGAGATGATTGTTAGTTAGAAATGTTAATTTATTGGTTATATTATAATTGTTAGAATAGGTGTGATGAAGGACAACATAGCATCACTTGTTCGCAAGTGCCCTGTTATGTTGCGATTCCTTCTCACAATGCAGTGCTCTAATTTAATGCTTCAATTATATATATATATATGTATGTATGCACATGTACACGACTTCGTTTGCATGCAGGTATTGCAGGTACATAGTCTCGATTCCACCTGCTTCGGCAGGACAGGGCGAGCACCAATAGCCCAACGGTCAATGTTGAAACAGAGGTGACAATGAAGTCATCTCGAGTCCCATGTTGTCAAACCGTCGAGTTGATTGGTATTGTATGTTTTGTTCTTGTAGTTGTTGTCACTTTTGGGTTGTGTTTGCGTATTGTCATATTTTACCAATGTGGCACTTTATAAGTTATGTTTTATTTAATTTAATTGATTGTTATTAATATGGCACTTTATAAGTTATGATTTATTTAATTTATATGATTGTGTATTTTAATGTCAAGATTATAATGTTTTTAAATATTTAGAAGTTTTAGTTTTAATGTTATAAACCTTATTAAATACTAATCAAATATTAAAATGTATTTATTATTTTAATTAATTATCTTGTTAAGGATAATTATTAAAATAAATGATTAAAATAAATTTTAAAAATAGAGTATATTCTGAGCAAAACAAAGAAATCTTGCAAAAAAAATAGTTTTGAAAATAGAAAATAGTAAAAAAAAAAGGGGAAACTCAACTAAAATGAAATTAGATAGTTTCTTTTTATTAAATTTGTTTTTTAGCAGTTTTCAAAAAGGGAAAGAGGCATATTTTAGTGGTTGCAGAATGGTGAATTTGGATTCACGGGAAGAAGGTGATAGAAGTTTGAATAGAAAATAAAATAAAAATAATGTTTTCGAATGTTGGGAAATTTTGAAGTTTTCGGGAAAAGGGATTCTGTCAATCTATTGCTGCATGTTTTGGGAAGGGCTTCGGAGGCAATATTGGATTTGAAGTTGAGCACAATGTTCTGAAGGGGAGGAAGAACGAAGGCTATTCGAGAAGGCTCTCGGGATCAAGCTTCATCAATTTTCTCAACCAAGCACAGGATACCAGGTTCCACTTATTTTTCCCTTGTTTTCTCTTTCACCTTCCTGTTTCATATTAGATCAGATTTTAAAAAGTTATTGGATTGATTTCAATCTGTTAAAACAAAAACTTTCATTTCTGAAAAGTCCAACTTGATTATAATGGGATTTTGGGAAAAAAATTGATCTCATCTTTGAGAATAATGAATTTGAAATTTCTCTGGGAATTTAAATATATGTGAATGTTGTGTTTAAATTATCCCTCTGTATCTTTTTACTTTGTTATTTACATATTTAAATTATCCCTCTGTATCTATTTACTCTGTTATTTGCATATTTGAATTACCCCTTTTTTGTATTTGATTATGTTATTGATATAAAATCTTTTCCCCTATTTATTTACTCTGTTATATATATATATAAGTTATCCCTCTCATGTATTTCTTTTTTTTTATTTCTGTTATACATATATATATAATTTATTCCTTCAAATTCTTACTCTGTTATATTAATATTTATATACAACATTTATATGTATTTATATAAGATTATTTTTACAAAAAAAATTTATTTACTCATATATATTTCTGTGCGTCGGCCGTACGAATTTATTTGTCAATGTATATTGGCCGTACGAAATTACGTTTCGCAGTGTTGAATGAAAATAAATTTTCAAAATTTATTTTGTTAAAAATTAAATTGTAAATTTTAAAAATTTTAGGGGAGGGTTGAAGGGACGGCCGAAGCCATACCCTTCTACCCTCATCCCTGCGTCCTCACTGCACACAACAGTCTTATGGACTGCTGCGGCAGTGAGCAGGGCCGTCGGCCCTGCCCTTTTATGTTATGGGAAGTTTTGATTTTTAGTTTTTTTTTTAATTTTGTTTCTTTATTCATAAATATATATATATATATAAGAATATATATTAATATATATTTTATTAAATTTAATAAATATAATTTAGTTTATTTAAAATATAATCTTGATTATTTTATTTAATATTAGTTTACGTAAAAATGTAATTTAGGTATTTATTTTAAATGATTAATTAATGTTTATGAATATTTAGTTAAGGTGTTATTTTAGCCGTTGTTTTGTTGAATTGTTATTTCAAAATAGAAAATTTGCCATAAATTGTTGTTAGAGGTCTTTTTGAGCAGATAGCATTCCTTATTTTGATGAGTGAATTTTGATCATCTTTTCTGTTGTAATAATAGTTACTTGGGGAAAATAAATAAATTATGTAATTGGGAATGGAATTAAATTTTAATGGTGCAAGATTGCAACATATCATTTGAGTTTTCTTTTACGTTAGGGTCATCGTTTTGTGTTGCCTTTGAGGGAGTCCTGTTGTCTTGCAACCCTTGATCTAGAGGCTTGTTTAATTGTGAATGTTGTCTTCATCTTAGTTACACTTTTGGAATTGAAACTTTTGGTTTTGTGCGTGGAGGGGTTGAACGGTGTTGTTGAGACTTCTGGTTATGAGTTATTGCGAGAAGGGTTAATGCCTCGCATGTTCTTGTTTTGAGTTTTATGTTTTAGATGTTTTAGTTCAACCCTTGCCTAGTTCTTGGTTTATATTAGGGGTCTTAGGGAGAGTGGCTCTTCGTGGGGGTCGGCGCCTCGGTTAAGAGGAAGTGCACAGGAGAACCCACGTAAGAGTAGTTAAACAAGTGATAACCTAAAAATAGAATTAGGGGGATGGGTAGTAAAACACTCAAGATAATAAAAATTGGATTCCTCGTCTATGCATTAGGGCTAACATAGACTAATGATAGATTGAGAAGGCCATGGTCGGCAAGGTCATAATCTCGTCTTCATGAGAGGTTATCGACTCCGCAGGAGCTACCCTATGGTGCCGGCGCCTCAAGTAGGAGGAAGAGCCAGGAGATCCATAGATGGGTGCCGGTGCCTCAAGTAGGAGGAAGAGCCAGGAGATCCCATGAGAGCTATGCGATGACACTCTCCACTAGACTTCCTGTTTGCCTTGTTACTTTTTGCCTCTGGAAATGTATTTAGGATTTTGAATGTTGTATCAGTTTCCTTAGTTTCGTACTTCTTTTGTTGATTCAGATTCTTGTGAAAGTGATTATGAACGTTCTTTGGTGGCTTGTTATTGTTATTGCTTGGTTTAATTGTAATCTCTTAGTTTGTGTTTATGGTTGTACCTTGTTGTTCTTGGAGTCGGTTTGACAATCATGGTTGAGTTAACTTCATTGTCACCTCTAAGCACGGGGGTGAGTTATCTATAATTCACATGGTTGGGTGGAACGTGCTCCGCAACCGTTGGGTTCCCTGTCAGCATTCCTTGTTTGCAGCATTTCCGCAGTTGGAGTTATACCAGTGTTTATTTTGTTATTCAACATTCATTGTAATTTGTATCATCCCACTTGTTTGGGAAATTCATTGTAATTCTTATATCAAAAGATTGTAATGTAACATTGTAACAAGGATGTAATAGTTAGGATTCTATGTAACCTTATTTGATGAGATACTATATGATTGTAATATGGGTTATGGTGATACTTTCACTCTTGGTTTATGAATGAACATTTTTTCATGTTATTATAGTTTAATTGGTTACGCGGTTTATTATTATCTTTCTTTTCCGTTTAGTTGTTGCAAAGTAACCTCGCGTGCCCCAGAGAACTAAGTGTGGTAATGTGATGTAATATGTTATGCGATTATGGTTAATGTGTTGTATATTTAATTTAATTGTTTCTTTTAAAAAAAAAAATTATTTGCCTTGTGTGTGTTCTCTGGGGTTTGCACGGCGGGCATTACATCTAGTAGTTACCATAAGTTAAAATAGTTGGTAAATAAGCTATCTCGCTCGGGGAGTGTTGATTGTTACCTTCGAGTAGTTATATGTTAGGATGTAATCTCTATTGACAATATTAATGTTTGTAATATTAGAGGAAATTCTCTCAATCATATTTTGACTAGTAAAATTATTGACATGAGAAAACATAAGTTTAGATGTGTCTCAGACTTATGCAAGATTCAAAATGAAGTCTTGGTACTCGTCATGCATTGTTTGGTAATCCAGGGTGTTTTTACGTTATTGTTTATAAAAAAAATTGTTAGTTGTGTTTTTGCACTATGTGTAAAATTCAAGGCATGAAAAATGGAATGTGTGAATGAGTATGAAGGCATATGAAATAGGCTAAAATATGCCATAAAATAGAACATAACTACCTCTCATCAAGAGGTGAAGAGAAAAATTTCTTACAAAAATACATATCATTTACTTGAATTAGATATTAAGAAATTGAAGTTTTATGCTGAACAACCTACTACTATTACTAAGAGGGCATTTACAAGAACTTCAAAGGAAATAATTGCGGCTTATTTCAAAAGTAATGATACACTTGGTGAAGCCCAATTGTTATCAATATTATTTCTTTGTGGTGACCTAAAAGAGGAATTAGAATTGATGGGTGTAGATTTCACAAAAACAAGGTAAAAGACGAGGCCTAGAAGACTTAAATATTATTGAAAATGTTAAACAAGGTTTGGGTTTCATTGGGAAGCAATCTCAATCAACGGATAAGAGCATTTGAAGAAGAGTGATGTTGACATCTATTGTAAGTCCACAAATGATAAGAAAGCATCAATTGTCTTCACTTTCAAGTGAAATTGGCTTAAGTAGGACACTCACAAGATATGTGAAAAGGAGAAAGGTTTTGGATGATACTACTGCATAAGGCAATTGGGCATTGATGTGTAGGGCTTCTATATTTGATAAGATTGAAGTTGGTGTTAGGAACTTGGTCTCAAGTTTTTGGCATGATCATACTCATCCCTCATCAAATAAAAGAGATGTTTTAAAAGATAAGACCGGTCCTGGAGATAATTTTTTATTGCATAAAAAACATTGGTTAGGCATAACACAACATGGGATGTATATGATGTTTTGTGATGCAAATTGTCATATAAAGATTAGATAAAAAATGTTTCAAATGTTAAGGCCACATTATGTGAGGCAAAACAAGGTTTTTGAAACTTGTTGTCATTATCATATTGAATTTGATCTTTACTATCATGTGTTTTGAAAGATCAAAGAAGAAAGTGATGGTTCTCAAAACACACCTCCTAAATGGGTATGTCAATTCATAGCATCCATCTTATGTGATAAATCTAATGATAATGTAGATGGACCTCCAATAAAATGCATATAAGGAATTTGTAAGATATGCGAAAATCTAGCTAAAATTCCTTTGAGAAATGAAGATACTAACATGTCAAAGATGGTAAATTGCTAGAAATGGGTTTTTAATGATTTTTAATTAATTTTTGAAGGTTTTCATGTGCAACAACAAAAATATTTGTGCCATATTGGAGAGGGCCAAATAAAGCATATGAAATTAATTCTATGATAGGAGGAGTTAAGCAACAAAAAGCCCAGTTTTCATTGAAAAGTTTTAAAAGAGAATTTTTGGGAAGAGAAAAGGGGAAGCGTAGCATTCTCGGGGAAGCCTCATGGAATTTTTTTTGCAGGTTGAGATTCATTTATATCAGTCCATTAAGTTTTTAGATGAATAGGTAGAAGTTACAAGAGTTACAGGTGGAGTTGAGGTGTTGGAATGAGGATATGTTTGCAAAAGCTCACAAGATTGAGCATGGATTCTGTTTGAATGCTTTCCTGTTAGCATATTAGATGTTGTAAGGATTTATTTGCTGCTCATCAGTCCAATGATGGCCGAAAATTAAGTTGTAATCAACTTTCTTTAAAAGAGTAATTTAATGTTTTCTCGTGCAAAGAAATTGTGGAGTTTAATTTGCAAGTTCTTGATTTCTGTCTTAGGTTTTTGTTGTGAGATATTTTGGAGAGGGTTTAGAGTGCATGAAGTGTTTGATTTCAGATTTGAAGGGTATGAATCCCTCTCTTCATCAAAATCATACATCTAACCACTTCTAAAGAGTTACTATAAATACTTTGATCATCTTCATTAAGTAATTATCACTTACTAAATCCAATCAATTAATATGATAACGACTTCATATTTAATTGGTTTAAGATGATATCAAGGGCATATGTTGGGGAATAATGGCATTAATAGGCAAGGTTCCAATTTTTCAATTCAGATTAAATATCATATACATCTAATTGAATAAACATAAACATAAGTTAATTTAAACATAAACATATTATACATATATATAGATCTTTGATTTATATTTAAACATAAGTTCATGTAAATTTGTATGTAAGTTACATGTAAATTCCATAAGTTGCACATGTCATCATACATAAACATAAGTTCATTATAAACACAAATGTCATCTAGATGATATATATCTCAAAATGTATGTAAATGTGTACACATGTGTTCACATACATCAATAGATGATGTAATTTAACATAAATGTATAAACTCAAATATCTAGAATTGATATAAATATAACTGAACATAAACATAAGTTCGTATAAAATGTCTATCATATAAATGAAATGTTTGTCATGTATAAATAAAATGTCATCTAAATATAAGTGAACATTTAAAAATATAAAACATGTATGTCATGCACATATAATACGATATCTATAAATCTCTCAAACATAACTAGTGTCTTAGTTGGTCCCCGGGTCATCATGTTGGCTCCTAGTTGAGCGACCATATGAGCATGAATCTAGCTCCGATAAATGTGTTGAGCCCTATAAATACATATATAAAAGTGTAATTAAATTAAAAATTATATATATATATATATATATACGCGTGCACACATATGTGAATAAGTGAACATGTACAATGTGTATGTAGTTAACTTAGATGAAAATTAAAGAAATCACCTATCCACTAACATAGTCAGGTGAAGAACGTGTGCATACACGCTTTTCCCTCAAACTAGGAGTAACATGTGCTACCTCCACCTAAACACATATGCATGAATACATTAAAAAAATAAAAGTTATATACTATAAGTATTTATTTAGAACTTGAGATAAATAGTTTAAAAATTATATGTATATATGTATATACCTCAGGAATAGCCTCTGCATCTTGAGTGTTGACATCTGTAATCATACGATCCACCAACTCCTCTGCAATCCTACTCTCAACTAGCTCCTCCAATGATGTGTGTAGCGGGCTAAGCAAGTGAGATAGCATAGGTGAACCCAACATATCCATAAAACCTCCTCACAAAACCTTGAGTGTATTAGTAGATGTCTGAGCACTTATAGCAGTAGATGACTAGGCACCAGGTGTAGGAGCATATGACTGGGCACCACTGGGTATAATAGGAGAAGATGATTGGGCACCAGATGTAGGAGCAGATGATTGGGTACCGAGTGTAGGAGCCAATGACTAGGCACTAGGTTGTAAGAACCCACTTTGCATGTGATTAGTTAATTAAACCCTAATCTATTTTATGTTTTCCTAAATAGATGGTAAGATGTATTGTGGATGATAAATAGTGTGATTATGTGACAATATTCTTGCATCTCATTTTGACATTTTTATATTGACACTACCATGAAGGAGTTAGGACTCGTAAATTGTGAATATGAGTTAAAATTGTAAATGAAATTGTTGTACAATTAAATTTTATTTTAGCTATCAGATTAATGTGATATACAATTGTTGCTTATGGATTCATTGGTAATGTGTAGGAAAGGAAGAGTGTCAGTACGAGAAGGGAAGACCATTGAGAACACATTGAAAAGACATCTCCTTGTGGTCATGAATTTGACCCCCTTCTTGGGGATTAGAAATAAATAAAATTAATATGTTGGTAAATTAAGGTGGTGAGGGTTGATATTAAAGGGATAATTGATTATGTGTTATGTGGGTGTAAGTGGGGCTAGGGGTTAGGAACCCTTATCCAAGTGTGAAACTCGGATGGATCCTTAAGTGGGCCTTTAAAGAGGGTTGTTGGTCAATTTCCTTGGTTGGGATGCAAAAATAAACCCCTTGGGGTCTATAACATAGTGGTAGGAGTCAAGTGGGCATGCAACAAGGCCTCAAGAACATGATTTGACTCCTAAAAAGTCCTCATAATGAGGAGTGACGAATTTTGAGAAGAGGATGGGGGTGAAAAGATTGAGGGGTTGTCTAAGTGCATGTTCCCCTCTTTAGTGAGGAAAGACCCTCATTGATGGAGAGAGGTACACTTCACACCTCCCCATCCAAGGGTTACAAGTTGAAACCCCTATATATATTAGAAAGGAAGGATGAGTGGGGTGTTACCCACTTCTCCTCTTGGAGAAATTTAGTGGAGATGGTAGAAGGAATGGGAAGAGGAGAGGAGTCCACCTCTTTGGGAAGAAAGTGGTCAAGAGGGCTTGGCTTGGAGAGGAAAGATGGATAAAAGAGTTCAATCCTTTCACTTAAAAGAAAAGAGATAAGTTATTTCTATTTTCACTTACCCTTGCTTATTGGTTGTAAGAAGGTGACATAGTGTATGGATCATGGTTGAAAATATAAAGTAGAGAACCTAGATGCATGAAATTTGTGCTATGTTAGTTTATCCCTTTGTAAAAATGAGAAAAAACTCCATTTATCATCGTGGAGCTAAAAGAATTCCTTGCTTGAGGGTATGGCTAGAGCCCATGAGGCTCCATGATGCCATCACGTTAGGGTGGAGAGAAAGCCTTAACTAGTTGTGTGTGTCTTTCATTGTATTTCTTTAAATCTATTTGTAATTTGGAAAACTTAGATAATGGAATTTGTACCTGGTTACTATGAAGCTAGTACTCAAAGTGATGCATGGGATAAAGAAGGATTTTCTTTTGGAAAAGAAAAGAAAAGAGAGAAAATATTGCATTATTCTATTAGTGTTATCTATTGTATTTGCAACAAAGAAAGTATTCTATGTGCTTGCACAAAAAGTATATAAATATTTATGTGTTGGAATAAGGGAGGGATTGAGTATTATGTAATGAAAATTGCATGTGAATTTAAGAAAGTATTCTTTGATGTTGCAAGGAAAGAAAGATGAAAATATAGAAAGTAATCTAAAATAATTGTGTATGGAGTAATTCCAAATAAAGGTCTATGGATGAATATATTTGTTTACAAATCTTTTCTTAGCATAGCCAACCTATATAATATAGAATGAGGTTTCTCCAAGTTTTGTGTTTATTATTATAGAGAGTTAAAATATTTCATGCAAATGATAAATATTTTATTTTTTGCAAATGGTTTTTTTTAATGGAAGAAATATGCAACTTATTTAAAAATCAGTTTTAAATTCACATAAAGAAAGAACAGAAAAGCGAAATGGTTATATAAATCATGATTTTCATAAATTAGCACATTAGGGTATTTGTTATAATTATTTGAACCCCTAAAGTTAACCCATATATAAATATGGTTAATAAATAACCAATCATTTGTTTTTTATGATATATAATTAAGCCGAGAGGCTTCTTACACTCACATCAACGAGTATGTGTACATTTTTATTCTTCCCATTTAAATTGATGTCTACTAACCCATCACAAAGTAAAGTATTTATCAATAGATTTATGCTTTTAAAGCAGATTTTAAAGTAGTTTACATACCACAAAAATTTCTTTGTTTTAGACAAGATAATCTTGAATATATATATATATTTTTTTGTTACAACAGGGTGTCCCCGTGGTCCCTCGCCCAGCGTCACCTAGAGGCGAGCAGGGGGGCGAGACTAGTCCTTGCGAGTGTTTGCAGCGCCGGCCACCACAACCACCAAGTAAGTACCGAGAGCGGAATCGAACCCGAGACCATGAGGAGCCATCCCACAGCCTCAAGCCAATCCCGCTACCCGGGCCGACAATCTTGAATATTTTTTTAATATCAATTTAAATTTTTTATTTAATTGTAATATTATATTTAAGATTTTTTTTTATATGTAAGCTTTAAAAGCATGCATTATCATCATCTTTTTATAGTTTTACTATATATGATATTTTTAAGGAAATATAATATAGTATTCTAATTTATAATAGTAATATATATCATTTTATAATATTTTTTATGGAAATACATATTAATTTGCAATATTTCGACGCTTTTATAAGACTATCTTGAATATCTAATAGAAAAAAATTAAATAAATAGAATATTATATATATAGGATGATAATAATGAATACTTTTAAAGCTTACACATAAATAAAATCTTGAATTTAATATTACAATAAAATGACAATTACTAAATTGATATTAAAAAATTCAAGATAATCTTGTTAAAAATATTTTAAAAATATTAAGATAATCTTGTTAAAATCTTGATAAGCTATTATTTTTAATATTATTTTTAGTTTTAAAGCTGTTTTAAAACTGTATTTCCAACGTTTCATTTTGTACATAAACTTATGTGAACACTACCCTTCAACTACATAATGCACAAAGAGCTTAGAGTGCATGTACACTGTTTAACAAACAAATTTGTCAGGAGTATATTTTGTTTGAATTGTATGGAGATTCACTTAGTAATGCAAGCTTTAGTCATGGTTTACTTTATGCATATTGGATTGATGATTTGCTTGGTTGCATATTACTCCAGATAAGATCTGGATCTTGTTTTATTTTGTTCAAAGCTGTCTCAATCAATAGTAAATGATTTTAGCTACACAAGTTTTGTATGTTGGTGGAGTTAAAAAGGAGATTTAACATTGAACTAGAGGCAAACGTCTTCAAAAAGGGAGAGACAAAAGTCTAGATTGTGATTGGGAGAGGGAAACAATTGCGGATTGTGCAGGTATCTGCATTTCTTATTTTACTTGTAATCAATTATTTTTTAATCGTAATACGAAACATAATGATTTATTTTTCCTGCTTGATATCAATTTGAGTTTTTGGATTTCAATTTTTTGATTTGAGTTATTTTCTCTTTCAGAAGTTTGTTTTTTGTTGTTTATACCATCTTCTAGCAAAGTGTTGCCATTATAATCTCTGATATATATGATATCACTGTTGTCTTCAGGATTTTTATTTAATTTCTTAACTTCTTATGATTTTCAAAGATATCGATGCTCTCATCCTACAAATTTGAATCATTTTCTTCATTCATACTAGAGTGATATACTATATCAGATTCAAAACAACTCCTACATTTTTGTAAAACTCTAAATTGACCTTCAACTTGCTTGGTTTTTGCATTTGCATTTGGTTGCCCTGGATGAGCAGTAGCACTGATTCCTATTGTCTTTAGGATTTTTATCAAGAAATAAATACTAGGGATCAAAGTACATACCTCCAATTCTATAACAAAACTCTTTAATCTAACTTGTTTATTTGCTAATTTAGCCTTAAAATCTTTGCAGTTTAGGTTCATGCAGAACAAATGTGGCTCCAAAACAGAAAAGGAAGTTAAAACGTGAACCCCTATATGACCCAACTTAACAATAAATGACTTCAGTTATTTTTTGTAACATTCATACAAATATAAGCTAAGAAGATAACAAATACATGAAGAACATTTTCATCTTTATGCCCTTTTGATTTGTCACAACACAATCCAAATATGGGATACAATTAGAGAAATAAAATTAAAAGAATAGTTTGTAATATGCATTTTTGGGTGGGAATGAACTTTTAGGAAACTTTTGGACAAAAAATTTAAAGGTCTGAAGGCAAAACTTTAGTACTACCCTCCCACATCATTATATATATCTCTATTCAAGCAAACAAATTAATGGTTGGGGTATTTTTTAGAGTTTAGATGTATTTGAGTTTTTCAGGAATGACATTTTCATTTTTAAAGTTCACTACATTTCTTAAGCATGTAATATATTGATGTTGATTTTATTTTAGTTAAAATGGGTAAAAAAAAAAAAAAGTAGATCTTTAATTAAATAAATATCATTATTATTATATATTTTTTTGGTAATTACTAGACACACATCATACAACCCACTATAAATATGCATAAATTGACATTTAAATCATTCTTACTTCTCAACCATTAAAATGTAAAACTAAATCTAACCAATAAAGAATACCATTATCTGAATATAAGTTGTTTAGTTTTTTTAATTTGTTTTATTATTTACAAACTAGCATATATATACTTCAATATTTTTGGATGCAGGTCTACTGGGACAGTCATGCTGAGCGATCCTTCAAGAATTAAAAGATATATTTTTTTGTTTAATGGATTCAATTAGGCTACATAGATATTGACATCCTTATGTATCAAAACATCAAATAATTTCTTTTCCATTATGGCCCTGCCATGCCTGTCCTCCTAAATCTTTTAACATTGCAATGGTCAATTAAATAATTGATAAATCTTGAAGATTATAATTATCCACTTAATAATGGATAAATGTTCCTGATTATAATGGTCTGGTAGAATAATGCAAGATTTTATACCTTTTTCCTTAATATGGCTCCTACTTTTAGTGCTATGGTGGCTCCATGAAAACCTTTTTTTATTAAATTTTAATAATAGCTTATAAAATGTGATACAAAAAAATATTGATTGAAAATTAATTAACAATTATATATAAGTTCTTATTTTTATTTTTGATGAATTCTTATAAAATAATGTCAAAGTTATTTACTATTTTTTAAAATCATTTTGAATTAAAATTAGTTTTTTTATAACTGTAGAATTTGGGAAAAATAGGCGCCTTGAGAAGGATAACACTCGACTTATTTTATATATATTAATATTTAATATATGTATGCTAGTTTTTATATATAGTTGTATGAAGAAAATATAGTGCATTACACGTCTATATATTTTGTATACAAATATAACCAAAAAAAAGAAGTGAATAGATTTCATAGAATCTACCGCATGCATCGTAATACTATTAATTGGGTTACAAAATCAAATAAATAAAATGTATCAAACAAAAAAAAGACAATAATTTAGGGTCGACCTAGTAGACAGAGTCGATTCATGCTTCTTGGCGCAACCCTCAAAAGAGGGGGGCACGACCCTCATGGGGAGGTCACTCTCCCTATTACTAAATCCTCAAGTTGTTATGAGGGTTTTCATTAAAGCATATTTTTTTGCAGATAATAAACCATTTAACTTCATGCATTTTTAATTGTTATTTCATACAACAATAAAAAGAAAAGATAAAAAAAAAGAAACACAAAAAACCTGTGAATGTTTCCAAACTCATATTTAAGTTGCTAGTTTAAACAATAGTTAAAATATTACAAGAAATAGAATGAAATAGACAATATTCAAATGCTCAGACCTCCTATACATTGCATTGTTTCTGCATTAAATAGATAAAAACAAATTCATTGTGCTAGGGTAATTCCCTTCCAAAGCCAATGATGAAACTTGCAATAAGCCAATATGAATGAAAAAAGAAGAAAAAAATTTATACACAACAAAACCAACACATAATTAACTTCAAAAAGGAAGCATGAGCTGGGAGTTTGAGTCCAAGAATATGGTGAATAGCTAAGTGGCTTGTAGCAACTTCCCCTTCAATTGATTGATCATCTCAAGTGACCCAAAGGATTTAAGAGATCTTTGAAATAATCCAGTAGCATTAAACTCAATAGGTTCACAGTTGTTCATAGCGTAAGGTTTTATTTTGGGTCGAGAGCCATAAGATGTAGTGAGTAAGTGAAAAATAAAAAGAAGTCTAATTAAAATTGAGGACAACCTAGGTGAATTAAATATCTATTGACTACTTTGAGCACAAAGCTGTAGTGAAGGTGTGGTCTTTAAGCGGCCTTAAATGGAATTGAATGGTATCGACTCTTCAAAGAATCCCTCTTCTAGATAATTATTAGTATAGCCATCTACATATATGAGCTTCCCTCTATCCAAAGTCTGGTGAATCAAATTTTCCTACACAGTATGGGACTCCCTCCTTACTCCTATATCACACAATGCTCTTGAGACTCTTCCTACATAAGTCTCATAGCTGGGATGCATATTATTTGTGCATAGTATCCAACCACTTAGCTATATAGTGTTTAGCATGAAATTATTCCTATTGAGGAAAAATAATAAAATTGTTGATTGAGTGATAAAAGATCTTTAATCGATTGCTCTCCAATATTTAAAGAATTATATCATTACTTAGAATGGGTAAACAATAATAACATCATTATTGTCTATTAAATAGTATTAACCTCATTTAATGAAAATAATTGAATAAGAGGTAGTTTGAGGTTAGACATTTCTATTATCATTTAGAGTGAATAAGAATCTGAACATAAATACAAAGTTGTTTCAAAACAACAAAAACTTAGCGCATGAAATAGATTGTAAAAGAGTAGCTACATGCATTATAGAACAAAAGTTAGAATTTTCAAAAAAATAGCAATGAAATAGAAGATGGTTGTGACTGAAATAGATGCCAAAGGCCTACAAACAACAATAGTTATTGATTATAGGAAAATTAGGTTTTGAAGGGACCCCGAAACCCTTTACAAGATAAGTCGTTGCATCATCATATAATCAAAAATAGGAAAAGAAGCCAAAAAATGGCACACAGATGCTAAAAAAGGCACAAAAAAATAGAAGCAAACTAAAGATTTTTCAGGATGTTTGTCGCTTCAAGATCACTATTAATAATTTTTTGATTAGCCTTCATAACTTCCACTACTTCATTAGCAGGAACACTAGTCTTAGAATTAAGCTTAGTTTTTTTGTGGGTACGAGTTGAAGGATTAGTTTCATTAGTAGTTTTATGCTGCACATCACCTTCAGCCACCAAGTCCTTAGGTCCAGAGTTATCGCCCAACCACTTCCTATCCTTTTTATTCAAAAGACACAAACATGTTGCCTCATTGCACATGGCGTGTCTACTAACCTCCACAACCTTATCAAGCTTTCCCTCTAGAATAGCAAACTTTTTCTCATAGGAATTCTTCATATTGATCATTTCATCCACAACCATCTTGAGAGTATCACAGAGCTGTTTGACTTCAGCCTAAACCTTATCAATTTGATCTTGCATAATCGGTCCTTTAGAAGATGAAGCCTCATCAAGATTAGTGCAAGCCACTCTAACACGAACATTAGTAGAATTCATCTCATGAAAAACCCACTTAAAGAGATTAAACAAATAGATAGAAAGAGCGATTCTTCACTAGGCCAAGATAATCTGGCATGATTTCCCTCCTAAAATTAAATCCATGTTTATCAATGGCATAATCTGCCTCAAAGTCCTTGCTGGATGATGCATTCTTCAAAGTTTCCTTCCCTTTCTGAGTAGAAACCTCCACCCCTTTGTCCACATTTTGATCCAACACCTGGTTCTCCAAACCATGCACACTACCAAGAAGCCCCTGCTGCTCTTCCCTCTCTAAATTCCTTGAAGATCTAATCATTTTCCACACCTTCTTGTTCTGCACATTAAGAACAATGGAGATACATGTCTGGCCTTTCTTGGTCATAATCTCCTTAGTCAGGTTCTCCATCTTCGGCCCCTTCAACTTCTTACCACTGGAGCTTTTTCCAAGATTAGAACTAGGCCGCTCAATCTCACTCTCAGCACTCGTATCATACCCATCAACCATTGAAATTGGGGAATGGTCCTTTATTTTATTTCCAACAACCTTTCTCTTATTGCCTCTCGATCCCTTCAAAGTTTTTGATTTTTGGGAAGGCTTCACAATCTCAACCTCATCACTAGATATAGAGTCCTCAACTCTGGAGGGAACATTAGATTGGGGTTTTTTCTTCTTCTTACCCTCAAACCCAGCAAGAGTCTCCAACTCACCTTCCGAAGAAGCCTCCAAGCCAGGGGAATAATCCTCATCCTTAGAATTCTACTTAGAACCTGTAATATACTCAAGATTTTTCTTTTTTCTACTCGTTGAGGGTTGAGTAGGGAGGAAAAATTCCTTAACACAGTCAATTATCAACACAATAATCCCTTCATGGAGTATAGGGTTCTTAGGATTACGTCTATGATCCCTAATACCAGTTTCCAATGAAACCAAGAGGTAATATGGAAAGGACACTCTCTTTTTATGCCTAAAATGATTTAGTAAAACAAAATGATGCCCTGAAATAACATAAAAGTGACCATCCAAAGTGAAGTACCTCATAATCTCCTTTGCGACATCTCTCCAAATTTCCTTAAGAGAAGAGTGCAAATAACCTCCACACTTCGTCGGTTTCAACTTCCTCCTCTCATTATGTTTGAAGAAGACATCCATAGCCGGGCCAGACTCATTCTTGTCCCTATAAAACTTCATCTCATCCATCGACATACTAGTTATTTCAGCAATTAATTCCTCGGTGATAGTGACTTCCTTGCCCCAAAATTCCAACACCCTATTATGGCATGCCTCTAGAAAGTCTTGAAATTTATTCTTATCATACTCGTGCAACCTCTCCATATATGGGGTAACTCCACCCGCTCCCAATATTTCCCATAATATTTTGTTCGCTTTGATAGTACCACAAGATTTAGGCTCCAATCTATTTCGACTCCCACCCATGGTAGCAAAATGAAAAAACCCTAGCAGTAGAAAGAACTTGCAGACAAGGCAGAAGAACTTAGAAAGCTTGCAATAGAAAATAAGAAACCTTGAGAAAACAAAGGCTTCCCGACTACCCATAATCCATGTGGATTTGACAATGTGGCAGAGGGAAGTCATGAGAAAGGATGGCCTAGTCATTCGATCCAACACACCATACTGCTCAACCTTTCCTCTCACCAAAATACACCTCAAAATAAGCTACCACGTAAGGACCATGTGACAACATATCATCATAAAAAAAGCATACTCCCCAACACCTTTGAGCATCATGTTGGATAATCGAGTGAGCTTCTTGGGGTAGAAGATCATATTCACCCCACACCTTAGCATCATTGACCCAAAAATTGGTGAAGAAATCAGCCAACCTATTTCCTTCTCTATAGACATGAGAGATAAGGCATTGATCAAAGGACTCAACAATATTGATGGCATCATTAGTAAGCACCTCCACTGCCCATGAAGGATATGCCAACTTTTTAAGATAATTTATGATATTGAGGAAATCAACCTCAAGCCAAACTTTAGTAAATCCTTTTGATTGTCCAAGTTTCAACCCATGATAGGCTATAGCTGCTTCCGCTAAGGGGTTTGTCTAGGTTCCCAAAGGGAGCACCTCCGCGGAAACAAACCTACCATTAGCTAAGGGGTTTGTCTAGGTTCCCAAAGGGAGCACCTCCGCGGAAACAAACCTACCATTAGAATCTCTTAACACTCCCCCACAACTAGTAGGACCCAGATTACCTTTAGCAACACCATCAATGTTCACTTTCACCCACCCAACCAGAGGGGCTTTCCACACCACATCCTCCCTCAACACTTTACCTTTATGAAGAGGCTGAGAGATGTCACAAGATAAATTCCACTTACAGACAACCTCCTTATCCCCTTGAGAAATCACCACCTTAGGACCATCCTGAAAAGAGGTCTGAGATAAACTCACTCAATTATCCTGCTTCCTCCTCTCCCTCCCTCTCCCTCTCCCCCTCCCCCTCCCTCTCCCTCTCCCTCTCCCCCTCTCTCCCTCTTCTCCCCATCCCTCTCTCCCTCTCCCTCTCCCCTCCTACCTCCTCCCTCTCTTCCTCCCTCTCCCCATCTCTCACTCTTCCCCTCTCCCTCTCCCTCTCCCCCTCTCCCTCTCTCCCTCCATCCCTCTCCCTCTCCCACCTCCATCCCCCTCTTTTCCCTTCCTCTCCCTCTCCCTCTCCCTCTCTTTCCTTCCTCCCTTCCCCTCTTCTCCCTCTTCTCCCTATCCCTCTCCCTCTCTCTCAACCTCTCCCCCTCCATCCCTACCTCTCTCCTCTCTCTTTTCCCTTCCCCTCTCCCTCTTCCTCTCCCGCCTTCCTCCCTTCCCCTCTTCTCCCTCTCTCCCTCCCTCCTGCCTTCCTCCCTCCCCCCACCTCCTCTTCTCCCATCCTCCTCTCCCTCACCTCGCTTCCTCCCCCTCCCTCCTTGAATTCCTCCTGCCTCCCTCCTCTCCATCTCCCACCTTCTCCCTTCCCTCCTCTCCCTCCTCCCTCTCCCCATCCCTCTCCCTCCCTCCTCCCTCCCTCTCCTACCTCCCCACCTCTCCCCTCCTGTACCTCCCTCCCTTGCTCTCTTCCTCCTCCTCTCCCTCCTCTTCCCATCCCTCCCTTTCCCTCTCCCTGCCCTCCCTCCCTCCTCTCCCTCCCTCTCTCCCTCTCCTCTCCCTCCCAAATTATCCTCCTTTCCCTCTCCTCTCCTCCCTCCCTCTCCTCTCCTACCTTCCTCCCTTCCCCTCTTCTCCCCATCCCTCTCTCCCTTTCCCTCTCCTGCTTCCCCCTCCCCCTCCCTCTCCCTCTCCCTCTCCCTCTCCCTCTCCCTCTCCCTCTCCCTCTCCCTCAAATTATCCCCCTCCCTTTCCCCCTCTCCCTCTCTCCCTCTCCCTCTCCCTCTCCTACCTTCCTCCCTTCCCCTCTTCTCTCTCCTCTCCCATCCTCTCTCTCCTCCTCTCCCTCCCATACTTCCCCTCCGTCCTCTCCTCCCTCTCACCTCCCTCCTCTCTCCTCCTCTCCCCCTCCTCTCCATCTCCCAGTCTTCCTCCCTTCCCTCTTCTCCTCTCTCCCCCTCCCTCTCCCTCCCTTCCTCATCTCTCTCCTCTCCCTCCTCTCCCCATCTCCCCCCTTTTCTCCTTCTCTTCCCCTCCCTCTACCTCCCTCTCCCTCTCTCCCTCCCTTCCTCTCCCCCTCCCCCTCTCCCTCCTCTTCCCTTACCTTTGATCACCCTCTACCCCTCCCCCTCTCTTCCCCTTTGCCCCTCTCCCTCTCCCTTTCCCTCTCCTCCCTCCTCCCTCTCCCCCTCTTTCTCTCTCCCCTCCCTCTCCCTCTCCCTTTGCCTCTCCCTCTCTTCCTACCCCTCTCCCTCTCCTTGTCCCTCTCCCTCCCCCTCTTTCTCTCCCTCTCTCCCTCTCTCCCTCTCTCCCTCTCCCTCTCCCTCCCATTCTACCTCTCACTCTCCCACTCCCTCTCCCTCCTTTTTCTCCCCATCCCTCTCTCTATATCTGTCTCTGTCTCCCCGTCTCCCTTCCTCTCCTTCTCCCTCTCCCTCTCCCTCCCTCTTTGTCTCCACCTCTCCCTCCCTCTCCATCTCCCCCTCTCCCTCCCTCCTACCTTCCTCCCTTCCCCTCTTCTCCCTCTCTCCCCCTCCCTCTTTGCTTCCCTCTTCTTCCCATCCCTCTATCCCTCTCCCTGTCTTGCTTCCCCCTCCCCCTCTGTCCCTCTCCCTATCCTACTTCCTCCTCCCCCTTCCCTCTCCCTCTTCATCTCCCCCCTCTATCCCCCCCTCTCCCCCTCCCCCTCCCCCTCCCCCTCACCTTTTCCCTCCCCCTCCCTCTTCATCACCCTCTTTGTCACCCTCTCTCCCTCCTCCCTCACCCTCTCTACTCCTCCCTCCCTCTCTCCTCTCGCTCTTTCCTATCCTCCCTCTCCCTCACCCTCACCATCCTCCCTCCCTCTCCCCTCCTCTCCCTCGCCTCACATTCTCCCTCTTGCCCTTCGCCTCCTGCCTCCCCACCCTTCTCTCCCTCCTCCTCCCTCACCCTCCCTCTCCTCTCCCCACCCCTCCTCCCTCTCTCCTCACTCTTGCCCTCCCTCCCTCCCTCCTCCCTCCCTCCTCCTCCCTCCTCCCCACCCTCCCTCCTCCTTCCTTCCCTCCTCCCACTCCCACCCTCCTCCCTCCCTTGGGCCCTCCACCGTCTCACCCTCCACCCTCCCTCTCCCTCCCTCTCCCTCCTCCTCTCCCTCTCTCCTCCTCTCTTCTCCCATCGCCTCCTCCCTCCCCACCCACTCCTCGTCTCAGTCCTTCCCACCTCCTCTCTCTCCTATTTCCTCCTCCCCTCTCTCTCAGCCCTCACTCCTCCTCCTCCTCATCCCTCCTCCCCCACCCTCCACCTCCCTCCACCTCCCTTCTCCTCCCTCTCTCCCTCTCTCCCTCCTCCTCTCCTCTCTCCCACCCTCCCTCCCTCTCCCTCCCTCCCTCCTCCTCCCTCCTCCCTCCCCTCCCGCCTTCTCCCCGCCTCTCTTCCTCTCTCCCTCTCCCTCCCCCTCTCCCTCTCCCCCTCCCCCTCTCCCTCTCCCTCTCCTACCTTCGTCCTTCCCCCCTCTTCTCCCTCTCTCCCCCTCCTCCTCCATCCTTCTTCTCCCTCTCCCCCTCTCCCTCCCTATCCCTATCCCGCCTTCCTCCATCCACCCTCTTCTCCCTCTCACCCTCCCCGTCCCTGTCCCTGTCCCCCTCCGTCTCTATCTCCCTCCCTTTCTCCCTCTCCCACTCCCTCTCACTCTCCCTCTTCTACCTTCCTCCTTCCCCTTCTCCCCTCCCTCCCTCCATCCGTCCCCTCCCTCCACCTCCCCCTCAGCCTCCTCCCTTCTCCTCCCTCCCCATCCCTCCCTCCCCTCCTCCTCCTCGTCCCTCTTCCTCCCTCTCCCTCTCCCTCTCCTTCTTTGTCTCCCCCTCCCTCTCCCTCTCCCTCTCCCTCTCCCTCTCTTTGTCTCCCTCTCCCACCTTCCTCCCTCCCCCATCTTCTCCCCCTCTCCCTCTCCCTCCCTCTGCCCCCTTCTCTCGCCCCCCTCTCCCTCTCTCCCTCTCCCTCCCTCTGCCTCCTTCTCACCCTCCTCGTCCCACCCCCTCTCCCCCTCCCCCTCTATCTCTCACTCCCCCTCTCCCTCTTCCTCCCTCCCTCCCCCTATCCCTCTCTCTCTTTCTCCTTCTCCCCCTCCCTCTCCCTCTCTCCCTCTCCCCCCTCTTCTCCCTCTTCTCCCCCTCTCCCTCCCTCCCATCTCCTCTGCCCCTCCTCCCTCCCTCTCCTTCACTGCCTCCCTCCCCCACCTCCCTCCCTCTCTCCCCGCCTCCCTTCCCTCTCCGCCTCTCCTCTCCTTTTCCTCCCTTCCCTCCCCTCCTCCCTCCCTTGCCCTCTCTCTCTCTCTCTTCCCCTCCCCCTCCCCCTCTCACTCCCTCCGCATCCCCACCCCTCTCTCTCTCCCTCTATCGCTTCCTCTCTACATCTCTCTCCTTTTGTCCCTCCCTCTCTACATCTCTCTATCTACCTCCCTCCCCCCTCCCCTCTCTTACATTCTGTATCTATCTCTCTCTCCTTCCCTCTCTACTTCATAATGCTAGGATAAATGATGATTGAAAAAAAGGCTTTCCAACTCCTTATAATACTTGAATTATGGAGGTTGGTTTGCTTAACTACAAAAAATAATTTCAATATATGACTTTGAACTAAGAGTTAACATTTTGAGAAAGAGGGTTGGATGATATGCTACCAAATATGAAAGTAAATGTAATCTTACCATAATGCTATTTATTATTTCTTTCTTAACACTTTAAAAATGCAATTGATTACATGGAAGATAGAGAGAGTAAGAAGATGCATAGATATTCTCATATAAATAAGGATGTGTGTTTTCCACAACTTCATCATATGACTAAACCAAGAGTTTTAGAATTTTAAAATGGAGGGTGGATGAAATGCTAGCAAATATGAAACTAAATGTAGTTGATAAATTAGAAAGAGAATGTTAAAAATTTATTTAAAAATACCTTTGTTATTTCTTTGTTGATACCTTGAAAACACATTTGATTAGATTGAAGTTAGAGATAATTAAAAGATCCTTGTTTGGTATTTTCCTTGTTCAGAGATGCATCTTTTTTTGCTATAATAATCTCTATCTTGTATTTTTTCCAAAATTTATTCCTGAATTCTAGGGGAGAGGACCAGTACCTGAGCATGTTTCAATTTCAATAGTTGTGATGGTAGTTGTTTATATAATGCCCAATATTTTTATCAATATTGGACCAATAGTTGTGACTTCAAAGTTTTTTTGGGCCTTTTTGGACACCTTGAAAAAAAGCATGTTGATGTGGCATCATATTTGATGATGTGGCCCTAAAACCTTAGTTATAGGTAGGGGACTTGCCAAGTAAGCTGTTGTAAAAAATTGGGAATGATTTGAAATTTCCATGTAGGATAATTAGAATCTCGAAGTTAGGGTGCACAACTACTAGGTCCTCTCCCCTAATGGTTTAAGATCACTAAACCAAACTCACTTATAGGAAATGAAGCAAGTTAAACACACAATTCAATTTCCAAGAATTTTTATATCCAAAGTGAATAATTAATTAATCTATTCAACACACAACTCCAAAGATGAACAAAACAACTCAATTTCCAAGAATTGTTATATCAAAAGTGAATAATTAATCTATTTAGCACACAACTCCAGAGATGAACAAAACACACTAAAATAACAATTGAATTATATTTTAAAAATTGATTAGATGATAGGCATGCCAACATACTAATGCTTTTATTACATAACAAATAAATATTTTAAAATATCAGCATATAATTGATTAAATCTTATACTAATCCCACTTTGAATAACAACTGAAATACATTTTAAAAATGAACAATAAATAAAATTGAAATGTATTTAAAAATTAGGTTAGGTGATAGGCATGCCAATACTATTTTGAATAGAGTCAAATATATCAAAAATGGGTAAATATTTCTATATAAGCATATATTTCTATATTTCAAAATTGTTTGCAAAGGATTAAAATGGCTTAAAACATATTTGATCACTTTGGATCCTTAGGAGATAACTGGTAAATTTCTTTGCTGATCTCTAAGCAATAAGAATCAGTTATAGGAAAAGGCAAAGGCAACCAATAGATATGTTATGTTTATAGGAAAAGGAAATGACTCTCAACAATAAGAATCGATGTTATTCCTCAGGCTGGGTGACATTTATGTTGAATACTTTTTCAAATGACACTATCTTAGTCAAATCTCTGCACATTAATTCTTCCATCTTTATAACCAATAAAAATCCACCCAAAAATCAACGAAACCAACAACTACAAGGGCAAAAAAAGCTTTAATCTTTAGTAAGTGCATGAAGGACCTTCCTTGTCTTGTTGAGATTCACAATACTTCAAAAACCTTTGCTGGCATGAAGGCATTTAAGGGTTTCTTTTAATAAAAAAGGTAATTCATTTTATCCCAAAGTTTTAAACCCCTTACTGCCCATGGTAAATAATGGTTTTGTGGCTTTGAAACAACCTTGCATGATCATCCATGACTTGGTTGTCCAACACCTTAGTTGAGGGATTAATGCTTACAAATTTCATACTCCTCCCATCTACCTTTACCACATCAGTTTTTTCTCTTCATGTCTAGCGCCATGATGAAACTTGTTTTGGAATGTTTTGACTGCTATACTGCTCTATATGTATGAGTCTTTGTGCATTGAAGAACAATTTTTTGTACCCTTGTTACCGTGTAAATAAGAGATTCCATGGGAAAAAGTTACATAAATCTTCCCATGACTTGAGACAAATTAGATGCACAGGTCAGGGATTCTAAGCAACCTTCCTTTTATGGGATGAGGCTATTAGCCAACTCTATAAAGACAATGGAACACATCAAAACCAACACTGCACAAGGATAAAAGTCCTTACAAAGTCTACTATAGGAAATTATTAGGTATGCCGCAGTTTAAAACTTTAATAGCCCTATTTCTAGTCCCCGCCAACTTGGTCATGAATCTAGGCAACAAGAATCGGGTAATGCAAAGGAATCTATTTACAGGCCAACATTGGCTCAAAACATATTTGATTACTTTGGATCCATAGGAGATAACTGGTAAATTTCATTGCTTATCTCAATTTAATCACCCAACCAACAAATATATTATGTTTACAGGCAAAGGCAATCCCTATTTTATAAATGGATCTAAGCAATAAGGTAGACATAAAGGAATATGTTTAATATATACATCATGTATATTAAAAAAACATCAGGAAAGCCTTGATACAATCCCTACTACATAGGACAAACACATTCTGTAAATATCAACAAGGCACTACCAAGCTTGGTGCTATGTTGCACCCCAGTGATAAAGAAAGCATAGAGGGTTCATCTTTTACCAATGGATAAGGTACTTTGAAAGTATAGAACGTCAACATGCGAATTATGCTTTGAATGCATAACTGATATATTAGGATCATTAACAGAGGGCTTATAAAACCCTTACATTGGAAATATTCATAGGCGATAAATAAAATCTCACATTGAAAACACACCACATGGATATCAACAAGTACATGATAAATCCCTATAAATGAAAAGCATCTTCAGAACAGGGTAAATCTCAATTTGAAAATCTTATCTCTGACATTCTCATTCTATTGCAAATAAATGAATAAACCCCTATATTAGGTGTACCTCTAGGTTTTTCGATGTTCTTCATTTTATTTTGTTCAAGCCATAGAGTGAACTAGTCTTTTATCACAATCATCTCATTCGACAAGAAATACAATAGTCTACATTCAAAAGTTGAAGGCATACCTTCAGGCTTGAGTATTTTCAAGAAAAGCCATCAAATCCAACAAGTCATCTGGGAAAGCGAACCAGACATTTCACTTCTGCTCTTCCACTGCACAAAAATTCCATGTACAATAAGCCTTAGACAAAATGTGTTGAAAATTCTTCTGCTGTTAATCATAAATCACTCCACATACAATCATCTTACCATCTAGTTAGTTGCATGAAATTATCTTGTATGACCATAGGAGGAGGCCTGAGATAAAAGGCAAAGCAATGGGAAATAAAATTGAGAGCACCATTTGAGAGGGCCTAATTGAACTTTCACAATACACACTAGAGATCTTCTGACAAATCAAAGCTCATGCCCTTCATTCTCAACTCTTGAATGCATCTGCTCAGAGCCCTCAAATCAGTCTTGTCCCTCTACAAGATCTTTTCAACATTTTCTTGACCAATCAACTTGTGCAAAACAACACAACTGAAAACCAAAGAGAACACAAATGACATACTAGCAGGGATCCATTCTCAAGTGAGTGGCAAGAGTAAAAAACAAACAATTCCATGAAAAGAAAAAAAAGAAACAAGCAAGTTGGAAAATTTCTGAAATGATGCTATCAGTCCTCTTATAGCAACAATTTCATCCTCCCTCTGCCACAATTTGAGAAGAAACATTCGGCCCAAAATATGACGATCACCACCCATACTCGCTTTCATCAATACCCATCTTAACAACGAAAATCTCAACTCTCTTAAAAGCGAAAATCATGAATCAATCAAAAAATTGCTACAAATGGGTGTTTTCATCAGTACCCATCGAAACAGAATAAGAAATCAACTCTCTTAAAATTCAGATCGTGAAAGGAATGGTAGAATGCTTGTACGATATTTCTGTCAGGGATGATGTATTTGAAGAACATTGTAATGGGTAGTTCCTTTCTTGATGGGGCGGTTATCACTTCCTAAATATAAATAAATGTTCGTTGCTTTTTCATGCTTTAAAAACAATAAAATTCGAAGAGCCAACCCAAAGCTCCACATTAACTTATGAGGACTCTTAATAGTTTTATCTTCTCATACTTATGGGGAAAACCCTCGAATTTCCAATTAGTATCCAATTTTGTGTTATTATGGATAAAAGAATAGGGGTCTATAATTTTATGGTTGTCTTTGGCTGCCATAATTGTGAAGAAACTAATGCACTTTTATTAAGCTTTATTTTCAAACTTTGTCAAAATCATCAACTGTTTTTTATACAAGAGTAACTGCTTCAATTTTTAAAGTGTTCTGCCATGCATTGAGTAATTTTTTTAAAAAATCTACTTGATAACTCGAAGCTAGGACTTTTGGACTTGTGATTTGTATTGAACCATTTCTTGAAATTTTTAGTACAGAGTGGACTTAGCTAATTTTTTCCTTTGGTTAGTTCTTGATGTTAAGGATGTTGGACAAGCATAAATTGATTTTCACTATTATTTTTTCAAATATTAAGTTTTGAGTGAATTAAGTAGATTTTAACGTTTTATTAGACATTTGAGGTTGGGAAGTGAATTAAATTTATTTGAACATTTCACTAGACATTTGAGGTTGGGAATTTGACTCCCATGCATGTTTGTTAAAACTAGGCTTCTTCATTCATTTTTATTTTGAATGAACCAACTCTATTTGAACACTCCACTAGATATTTGAGACTAGAAATTTGACTCTCATGCATATTTGTTAAAATTGAGCTTCTTCATTAATTTATGTTTTGGATTTGGAAGACTTTGAGACTAAGAATTTGACTCTCATGCAATTTGTTGCTCATGATAAAATTCCTAAAACTCGTTTAATGAAATGGGTTCCAATTGCCATGAAGGCTAAAAGTGCTTCACTATTTTCTATGCCACTTAGAGTGTAACTCTTAGTAAACTTATAAGGAGTCTTATAATATCAAAAAGATGGTTGTGAAGCTTTGATTACAATTTAATTTTTGGGGAGGATGTATAGCATGTGAGGTGCATAGGGATGAGTCAGGCAAAGGTTTGCAAATAGGAATTTTCATATGTTTACATCTTTGTCATATATTCAATTTTACTTTTCTAATATTGATATTCAATTTAAACTTATTTAATTTAACCTAGTTTAAATTTTTTATTTGATAATTTAATTTGTTAAATTTATAATAAAACTTAATAATTTACAGTTAAATTTAAATTTAATTTATGATTTAGAATATCTTTTGTGTACTTTAATTTATAATTTAATTCATAAGTATATAACTTATAATAATTTATAATCTAATTTAGAACAATTTATAATTTTGTAATCTAATTAAGCTAAGAAGTGTTCTATAATAGCAGACGAGTATACATAAAACTAAAACATACCCAACATAGATTTAACAAAAAATAAAACTATAAAATAAGTCTTATATAAATAAAATAAAAGAAAATAATTCTTTATAAATTTAAATAAATCCTAAGTAGCTTCCTTAAACACATTCTAAGAAACTTCATTCACAATATTAATCTAAACACTTATAATATAACTTAATATTAATGCAAGGTCAAAGCCTCAAAGAAGACAAAATTCTGGCTCCACCAAATTGACTCAGACATTGAGATCACCAAGGAAACTAATACTCCTCGTCGGTCTAATAGACTAGTTACCAAGCATGAAAAAGGGAAGAGTTTCAAGGAGGTTTCAGATTCTAACAATGGGGACGAGAGTGAGAGTAGGAGTAAGGAGGACAAGGAAGAGGGTGAGGAGGCTTTCTTGGGTTCTGCTAGTAGCTCCTCCCATGTTTTCGAAAGTCTTAAAAAGGGCCTTGCCAACATTAAAATCAAGGAGGTCAAGTCTTGCACCTCCAACATTGCAGAGGGTAAGGTTCCTATGGAGGAAGGCCATAGTAAACAAGATGTTTCCTGGGAGGAGATTGACAATATGAAAAACAAAATTGAGATCTTGGGGAAAAGACTGCAGGATGTTACTCGGTTTGCCTTGAAGATTATGCACAAGTTTGCCACTACGCTTTGTCTGTTGTAGAAGGATATGGCTGCAAACGATGCAAAGGAAGATCCCGTCAGTAAGGAACTGCTCAAGTTCCTCTCTGAGGACTGGGCTACGATAACTCTAGTTAAGCCATGCAGTGGGAAGTAGATTTAGTCTTTGGTGGGTTTTGGTTTTTTTTGGCTAGGGATGGTTGTATCGGCCTTCGATCATGTTTTTTTTGTTAAAGACATTGTTAATATGTTTATTTTCCTGCATGACTAGTATGACCCTTGATGGTCTATATCTTTGATGACTTTATATCATGCTATCATGATGGACTCTGCTAGTAGCTTTAGGTCGGTTGTTTGTTTTTTGTGTTGTTTTTGATATGTTCTGCTTAGGGTGATGGTCTAGTTTTTAGACCTATTGTCACTATGCTATTAGTGTTAATCTGTTGTGTATGAGTGTGGTTGCCTTGTTTTAAGAGGACGTCACCCTTGTTTTGTTGCTTTTACTATCAAAAACATCATAAAATTATATATATGATATTTATGAATTCATAAATATAATAATTTATTTAAAAAAATATATAAATAGTATTTATTATATTACTATAGTAGCTCACTTCTAATGTTTTTTTTATTTTTACCCTCACGCACACCAAATAGGAATCTATATGTTTTTTAGAAGATTGATGAGGCTAGTTTTGCATTTGTCAAAATTATACTTGATGTTTTAGTTGTTGTTGATGCAAATTCCTTTCTTTGTGATCACACATTAATTTTTTTATTTGTTGGCACCAACCTATCAAGCCAAATAATTCTAGATTGGGCATTTGATAATTGGAATCTATTTCCAATAATTTATTTCATCCCAAAAGGTTTTCTATTGTAACCTCTAAATATAAAGATATGAGATATCATATATTAAACACAAATGGATGGATTCTTGGTTAGGTGAATTTATTTATTCAAAAATAGTGTCTAAATCTTAATCCTCTGAATTGTGTACCAACAAATTCTCCAATTTGGCCTCACTTGTATAACCTTGTGGAATTTTGGTTAATGGACATGTCTTCCATTATTAGAAGTGACTTGGGGAACTTGTGTTAATTGATGATGAATGATTGGTTCACGAAGAATTCAATATTGTTGCTCAATTAAGTGTGGTCACAATACTCAAAATTGCAGAGACCTTAACTTTATGTGTGTTGAATGGAGAATGGGTGCAATCAATTAAGGCTAAAGAGAGGAAATTATTTTATCTAAAAAGTGGTAACCACTCACATTTCATAAAATATTACCCTAGATATCAACCCCAAAGATAGAAACAAATCTGGGTTAAAAAGACCAAAAAACTTGTTCTTGGCCTAGTCCAATTACCCACTATTGTTGAATTGGACCCGTTATAAACTATGAAGGTATGTAATAGTATTTCAATTGTTCCTTTTAATAAGACACTTTGTGGTGTAGATCCTCTATAGGAAGAAGAGTAAATAAGTTTAGGACTAGGTTTTGGATTAGATGATGAGTGAGGAATCACAAATGTAATATGTACTAGCCAATTTGCAGCTAAGATTTTGAAGGCCAATATTGATTCTTGGAGGAAGAAGGGGATAAAAACCAATAAAAAAAGAGAGGAATGCACTCTATATGGAGGAAAACCTAGCATTAATCATTATATATTAAGATATATGGGAGGAATCCCCCCCCTTAGAGGGAAATGAATATTTCTTGCTGAAATGTTAGGGGATTCTTCCCCTAACAAGAGTTGCATGAACTAAAACCATATAGAAATAATGTTGGTCAATATCTTCAAGTTTTATGAGATTAAGCTATGCAAGGTAGATGTACATATATTTCTCAACCATTATCACGGGTGGGATGGCATCTTTATGGAATCATTTGGTGCTTTTCGAGGAATTGCTTGACTTTTAAGAAACCAAGGTGTCTATTCAACCTATGATTACCTCTTCTAACTATTTTTTGGTATATATTTAGATTATGGTATTGGATATTTCTTTCAAGATGATTAATGTATATGAAATGGTTAATATAGTTGATAAATCTCTAGTTTGGGCTCAAATTCTAGAATTTTTGCATCTAGTAGCAAATGAAAAGTGAATTCTTGGTGGTATTTCAATGCAATATTATCATGTTGTGAAAAGAGTAGTGGTATTTCTCACATATCCCAATCATATAAGGGATTTTTAAAATTTTATTAGTGACAAACATCTAATGGACATAGTAACCAAAAATAAGCTATATACATGGACCAATCACAAGTCTATTTTTATAATATCATTGAAAGATTGGATAGATTATTTCTTAATCCATGTTGTCTTGCATATGCATAGTTTTTTTACTTCATTTATTGTCCCATCTTTGGGTCGAATCACTTCTTGAGCATGATTTCCATTAGTGGAGATTATCCCTTATAGAGTTTCCCTTTCAAGTTTGAATTGATGTGGTTTAGAAATAGTAATGATTTAGAGTTAATCAAAGATTTGTTGACAATACTTGTTACACAAAAGGGTTCTCAAATATTTTTCTTTTAAAAAAATTGAACTTTCTAAAGAAATAATTGAGGGAATGGAATAAGACAGTTCTTTCAAAAATGCTTTTCATGACAATTAATGAATTGAATTAGACCTAGAAGATCTTAATCAAAAATTTATACATAAGGGAATGTTTCAAGAAGATTAATTGAAATAAAAATATTTATTGGTAGAACATTGAGTTTTTTGTGAGGGAGAAGATCTTCTAGAAATGAAAGTCTAGGGAAACATGGCTTGAAGAGGAAAATTTAAATATAAAATTTATTCATAATGATTCAAATTTTACATGAGAAAAAAATAGAATTGAATCAATAATTGTATAAGATGGTGGCATTTTAAATATCCTCGTGGATATCCAAATAAAATTTATTCGCCAAAAAATATATTGATGTTTGAGGATGGTAAATATGCATTTGAAATTATGTCAACTATTAAAAATATTCCTTGTGTGGTTTCAACATACAATAATTCCTTTCTCATGGAACCAATCATGTTGGAAGAAGTTAGATGTGTAACTTTCTAAATTCCCCCAAATAAAGATTCAGGGATGGATGGTTCTACAATACATTATATCGAAAGTGTTGGTATACTATTATCATGAAAATACATGATATTGTTGAAGATTCAAGAATATTTAGTAATTTTATTAGACATCTAAATGTTACAAATATTTCTCTCATTTCAAGGAAATCAACTTACAACACTTCTACTAACTTTTTCCCTATCTCTCTACAATATAATATATAAAATTATTTTGAAGGTCATTAATAATTGATTGAAAGGAATTCTCCCCAAGCTTATATCACAAAAGCAAATAAATTTCACTCCTTGTCAAAGAATTTTTTATGATATCATAATAGATCATGAAGCTATTTATTTGATTGAAGACTCAAAGAAAATACATGATATTGAAGTTGGATGTAAATAAATGATGCGGCTCAACACAAATGGCAGAAGCACAAATCTGTAGAAAACCAAAACAAGATTCCAATAAATAAAACAAGAACAGATTCAGATAAATAGTCTTTTCATTTTAATACTCTAGATTCAATACATCCATTACATCTCAGAAAACCCCTCCATACTCTTTCCCAAAATCAACTCCCTTTCATCCTCAACTCCCCCCAAACTTAAACCCAGAAAGCACCACTAAAAATAACCCCTAGTCAGCGTGCAACTGACCAGACCATAAACCAGACACAACCAAAAAATATGACCACACCCAAAATTGTCACAACAAAATGAAAACAACATAAGAGAAAACTAAAAATAACAAGTTCCTTAAATTCCACGGTCATAACGTGGGTAGGAGAAATTAAGGGAGATACTTTGCATCATTCTCCCCTCCTTTTGAGAAAATTTGAACCTCTTGGTTCTGGTCGACTGTGCTTTAACAAATCAGCTTTAGTGATCCATGAATTGTAAGAATATGAAAATTTTTCCCACTTAACGAAATAAAGCTTATATGACTTGGATCGTGTTGCCACTAATTTGGTATCTAGTATTCATTCAACTTGCTCTCTTTTCTTCTTTGATAACTGCTTACTCCAAAGGTTGTCCTTCTCATTGTGATCCTCTTCCATATGATCTTCCATAGTTCCTGCTAAATATGAATAAGATTAACAACATTAAAAATGGGATTGATGTCCAATTCTTTTGGTAAATCAATTTGGAAGGCATTGTCATTTATCTTCTTTATAATTTTGCAATTCCCAATATTTTTGGGCTTCAATTTGTCGTAGGTTCCTTGGTGATATCTTTCCTTGCATAGATGAACCATGACCATTTCTCCCTCTTGGAAAACCTTTTCTCTCTGATGCAAATCAAATCTCTTCTTATATTGTTCATTCATGGACTGCAATTTGAGCCTAACTTGTTGATGTATCTCTTGGATAATCTTTAAAAATCCTATAGCTTCTTGACTGTTATGTGGGCTTATTAGAAAATCGACCAAGTCTACCACTCCCTTAGGATTTACTCCATATACAACTTGAAACACAGACATACTTGTAGATTTATTAATGTTGGAATTATAGGAATATTTAGCTTGAGGAATCACCCAATCCCATTGTCAAGGATTGTCCCCAGCTAAACACCTTAATAGGTTTCCCAAGCTCCTATTTACCACTTCTATTGGAATAATATGTTGAACTAAATTACAATTTTCTATTCAACCTTTTCCACAAAACTCTCCAAAGGTGGCTTAAGAATTTGGTGTCTCTATCACTAGTTATGGTTTTTGGAATACCATGCAACCGCACAATTTCTCTAAAGAACAAATGGGTCACTTGACTTGCATCATTAGTCTTCTTACAAGGAATGAAATGGGCCATTTGAGAAACATGGTCTACCACCACAAATATTGAATCATTGCCTCTTTGGGTTCGTGGAAGACCCAAGACAAAATCCATAGAGATATGAATCCATGGTTCTCTTGGCACTAGTAAAGGCATGTCTAGGCTAGTATTTTGATGTCCTCCTTTTTCCATTTGATACACCTTACAAGCAACAAAAAATATGTCCACATATCTCTTCATGCTAGGCCAAAATAATTTCTCACTTACTGCTCCAAAAGTCTTATCTCTTCAAAAAGTGACCTCCCAACCCATTTGAGTGCATCTCTTTCATGAGTTGTTCCCTTCTAGACCTAAAGGGAATGCAAAATTTATTCTCTTTAAACAAAAATTTATCCAACAATGATTAGTCTTCAAATGGGTGCATATATGAATGGTCTTGACTGCTGAGAATGACATATATGTGACCAAAGTTTGGATCATTGGTATATTCATTCTTCATTTCTTCAAAACTAACTAGCTCGTGATTCATTAAAACTAATAAATGTCTCCTTCTGCTCAATGCATCATTTGTAGAGTCTAAGCTAATGTTTTGTAAACTTGGTAGAACCTACTCAATTCAAAGGTTTAACTGGCTGAACAGTCCACTTTACATTACTTAAGACCACATTAAATTGTCAACCCAAGGCTTGTAAGCTTATGATGGTGCAACATTATATATTCCTTCATGGAATCAAATCTACCTAAACTACCCTATTGAAGTTATCCTACTTGCTAGAAATTCATAAAACTGCAAAACAGTAGAAGCATAAACCAGAACTAGTTGCTACGAGTACCTACAACTTAAACTGTAATTGAACTGTTACTAATGAAATAATACTGCATCAATTGAAAGCTTAATAAAAACTAATAACTCAGCTGAACTATCCTCCAGAGTGCTGCTGGTTAACCATTACATGCATATTAAAAAAAAATCATTAACAATAAGCAAGAGATGAAATTCTAATTAGATTGCATATAATTCATGAAGCAATGATAAACTAATAACAACTATTTAAACAAAAATAAATAACTGGAAAGCGAAGTGAAGAACAATACCTTGAGTAGCCTACTCAAGTAACTATTCCCACTTTAACCAAACTCAAATCTAACTAATAGATTCTACGCATTCCATAAGATTAACTCCATTCATTGTATATTCATAAATATTTACACAAGATCTTTCACAAATTGTATTCAATCATTCTGAATATTTCATGTCTTGAAAACTTAAAGGTAACTGATAACATAACATTGAAAAACTAGCTAACTATCCTATGGATTCAACCAACAACTATATACAAGCTTGAGGGAATCTTTATTGAAAGCAACAACTTAACTGAAATCATTAACTCCACTCCCAGATAATGGAGTGTAGAATTAAGACTTGAATTATTCAACCTACAATTGAAAAGGAAAGAGAATCCTATAAAAACTAGAACTTTGTCAAAATAGAATTGTATGTAAACATACAACCACTTGTCAAAATTCTATAGGTGAAGGAGACCTCTTCTTCAGTGTTTATTGAACTGGTTATAATAACACACATCCAACCTTCATTAAGTTCCTTTGATCAACGATCACCATGTTTAGCTTAACTTGGAGCTCCCCTATTTTGGTGTCTAGTCATTCCTTATGCTCCAGGTTCATCCTGCAATTGTTGTGCCATGGTTCCTCTTTAGCTGCAAATAAGTTAATTCCACAAAACATGAACACAAGGATAACTATCACAATTAACGCATAGCATTCCATCAACATTCCATACATTTATTCATATAAACCCTATAATGCTAATGTATTATAACCATAATTCCATCATTATATTTAAGGTTCAAGTCTACATATTGGATATGAAAGGATAGTATAATGTATGATCATTTTCTAAAAAGTGTATCTAAAAGTATCTTGAAACATGTATAAAAACAACAAAAAATAAGCTATTAACTAGACCTATCACACTACATTAGTTTTTCCACTCCTGTGTTGCACAACAAAAGTATAAGCCTGCAAGAATGAAGCCCATTTGGCATGTTTGTGGGACAACCTACAATGTGAATTTATATATTTTGAGGCTTGGTTGTCAACCATTAAGATGAACTCTCTATGTAGAAGATAATGTCTCCAATATTTTAATGCTTTTACCACTGCATAAAATTCTTTATCATAAGTGGTATACATTTTTTTGGCTTCATTTAAATTCTCACTAAAAAAGGCCACAAGCTTTCCCTCCTGGCTTAACACTCCCCTAATAGCTACACCTGAAGCATCACACTCTACTGTAAAAATCTTCTCAAAATTTGGCAAAGCAAGAATAGGTGCTTCAGTAACTCTTCTCAAGTTGTTTGAAACTCACATCACCTACTCTAGTCCAAGTGAAATCCTTCCCTTTAGTGCAATCAATTATTGGTGCACTAATGCCACTAAAATTCTTATTGAACCTCTTGAAGAAATTAAATACCAACCCATGGAAGCTCTTAATCTTGGTGATACTTTGAGTAGGCCACTCAAGAATAGCTTTGATTTTATTTGGGTCCATGCTCAATCCATCTACTGAAATAATATTTCCCAAAAATGCCAACTTCTCCTTGCAAAATTCACACTTTTTCAGGGTTGATAAAAAACCTTTCAGCTCTAAGTATGTCAAACACTTTTTTCAAATGTTCTAAATGCTCCTCCATATTCTTACTAAAAATCAAGATGTCATCAAAATGAATTATGATAAATTTTCCAATATGTAGCCTGAATACCTAGTTCATTGTTCGCATGAAGGTAGCTGGAGCATTAGAAAGTCCAAATGGAATCACCACCCACTCATATAATCCATCTTGCATTTTGAAGGTAGTGTTCCACTCATCACCTTCACAGATCTGAATTTGATGGTAATCACTTATGAGGTTGATTTCAGAGAAGACTTTAGCACCTAACAAACAATCTAACAAGTCATCCATTTTGAGTTTGGGGTATCGGTACTTCACAATAATTTTATTAATGGCTATAGAATCCATACATAACCTCCATTTACCCCCCTTCTTAGGAGAGAGTAGAGCAGGTGTGGCACATGGACTCATGATTTCTCTTACAAATCCTTTTTTTAATAATTCAGTAATTTTTCTCCTCATTTCATCATTTTCCAGTGGAGGAAACCTATAAGCAGCTTGATTTGGAAGTTTGGCACCTAGGATAAGATCAATTTGATGGGTAATGCCTTTGGATGGAGGCAAACCAGTTGGTAGATCAGATGGTATCAAATCAGAATCTTGTTGTAGCAATTCTTGTATCTTCAATGGAATTATCTATTGATTTGAATTCTTATTCTCTAGAGGATACAATAGATAGCAAGTCGCACCCTTATATTCTCTAAAACAACTCTTTACACCCCACCGTGGTCAAAGACAAGTCTTTTATTTTAGTTTTCTCTCCTCCTTTAAATGGTTTCAATACATGGAGTTTACCTTCTTGCTTAATCTCATAGGTGTTTTCTCTACCATGGTGAGTTACATTTCTGTCATATAACCAAGGTCTACCCAATAACAAGTTCCAAGCATCAATAGGTACTACATCGCATAACACTCTATCCTCGTAAGGACCGATTTTGAAGTCAACTAGACAAGATTGGTTCACAAGCACACAATGATCCTTTTTTAACCAAAAAATTTTATAAGGATTTGGTTTTGGAATACATACCAGCTGTAAGTTTTGAACCATTTATGTACTTACCAAGTTTTTAGTGGATCCTCCATCAACAATTACTTTTCACACCTTATCTTTACACTTGCATTGAATCTGAAATACACTATTTCTTCTCTAATTAGTCGTGGGAGTTTCCTTGTCACCAACAACCAAAGTTCTATTCAACATTAGATTCTCACCTATTTATGCTTCAACTTCTTCTCTCAAGGGCTTTTCTCTTTTTTCCTTGACCACCATTGCTCTCCTGGGATTTTGAGGGCAATCTGTAGCTTTATGGGCTTCACTACAAATAAAGCATTTCAAAGGTTTCCATCCTTTAGGAAATCATTGTTCTTGTTCCCTACCTCTAAAACCACCCCTCCCTTGGAAGTTGGGTTTCACATCATCTTCTGGTTCTTCTCCATTAGCCATTTTGGAGGAACCTCCTCTTTCGCTACTTGAAGTGTTGCCACCTCTTTTTTTTTTTGATTTTCCCATTCTATTCAACTTTTCTTCTACTTTCAAGGCTAATTGATATGCCTCATCCATGTTTTTGATTAAGGAACAAACAGTTTTTGAAAGGACCCCGAAACCCTTAACAAAAAACAAGAGAAAGATACAACAATAAAAGGATCAAGAAAAAAAATAGACATCTACCATCAAAGAAGAGAACATGGAACCATCCCATGGCAACACAACAAAAAGCCAACAAAAAGCCAACAAAATCCCAACCACTAGGCCATATTCTTGAGGATATCTCTCGCCTCTTGCTCAAGTTTGTTCATATTTAAAGCAACTTTCTTAATCTCCTGAATGTTAACAAGAGCCTGGTCAGCCTTCCTCTTTAGGTTCACTCTGGTTCTTTTACTTGGCTCCATGCCTTCCACCTGGCTTTCCTCTTTCTCAGCATCTACAAACACAACAATCCTGATGTGATAGGTATTTTCCAGATTATCAACCATCGTATTCATGGTCTTCGTGGTAGATTTTAAAATTTTGTGGCTCATTTCCAACACCTTGTGGATAGAATCTTTTATGTTCTTAATCTTTTCCTCCATACCAGAAAGCTTGCCATCATGGTTGTTCTTAAATTGTTGCAAGTCCTCAATAGTTTTCTTGAGGCACTCCACCATGTATTTCTTTTCTTCCTCAATCCATAAGTCGGTGGCTTTATCTTTGTCTCTGTTATTATTGTCACTATTTTTCAGCCTTTTCTAGTTTACTGTTCATAGCCCTCTTATTCAATTTAAGTTCCTTAATCGCAAAAAAAACCCATCTGATTAACCGAAAGAAATCCATAGACCCATTATGGGCAATGCCAAGAATGTCATTAGGAAATTCACATTCAACTTTAAAGTAATGGTCATCCACCTTGAGTTCACTAGGATAACAGGGCCTATCCTCTTTGTCAATGGCAGGGTAACTGGAGTAATCTGATGAGGGGGTCGACTATGAATCATCCTGATTAGTATCATAAGAGGGATCCTTTGAGACCTTTCTTTTGCCCTTCTCCTGGGGAGAGACACTAGAATTACCTTTTCCCTTAATTACAACCCTTCCCCTGGAAGAAGGGGTCTGGTGGGATAGAGTTGGCATAGCTTTGAAATGCTCAAAGATTAAAACAAGCAAACCGTCATGAAGAATAGAATGCCTAATTGGATTCTAACTATAGTTCTGAAGACTAGCATTCAGAGACGTAGCAAGATAGAAAGGGAAGGAAACCCTAACCTGATGCCGGAAATAGTTGAGGAGCACAAAATGGTACCCAAAAACCCTAGTGTAACAACCATCCAGGGCAATGTACTCCATTATCACTCTCAACACCTTCCTCCAATGTGAGATGATCTTCAAAGAATCATAACTACTTTTGGTAGTCCTTCACAGGTCCTCCTTTTCCTTCTCTATCTTCTAAATTTTTTGCATAGCCTGGTCAGAGAGTTTCCTGTCCCTATAACGTGATGCCCTCAATGGAGAGCCTTGTAACCTCAACAATTATTTGCTCATCAATAGAAACCTTCCTCCCAAAAAAACTAATCTGGCCATCCTTCCATTCCTCGGCAAAAAACCTTGTGACGTTCAGGTCCCAGCCATGGATTTTTTCAATATATTTGGTTATCCCGCCCTTCTCCAATATCTCCCAAATCTTAATGTTTCTTAGCCCCTCACAATCTATTGGTTCCACTCTGTGACTCTCACCACCCATGTTGGTAGAATTGTAGGTCTGTTCAGAAGACTCTAGAAAACCAATTAAGCTGGTAAACAAAATACCCAGAAAGTGTGCGAAGCACAAAAATTCTGAATAGTAATTAATATTATTGTGCTTCGACCAACAATGATGAATTATAGAATAGAAGTCCTGAGACTGCATGACTAGACACTCAACATCCATGATCATATGTTGGTAGGGGGAATTTGAACCTTCTCGTGAATTCGATCATACATTAATAAGGCAGTGACATCAGCCTCCAACTCATCACTCCTTTGCCACATCACCTTGTCCTTTGCTTGAACACCCTTATTGGTAAAAAAGTTCACCACCATGTTAATTTCCCTATACACATGAGAAATAAAGCATTTTTCAAAGTTACTAACAATCCACTTGGAAAGATTAATCCAATTCTCTATAGTCCATGATGGTTTTTGAAGGCCCTTAATACATTGTATTATATTGTTCGAGTCCCCTTCAAGACACACATTTTTAAAGTTCAACTAACAGGAAAGATTCAAGACTTGAAACACCCCTATGGCTTCAACAATGTGGTTGGTCTGGGTACCCAAGGGGAGAGCCACCACTGCAATAAAAAATCCATTCTCATCCCTTATCACTTCAAGATAGACCCAGGAAAAACCCAGTTGAGATCCCACAATTGCAAAATCCTGCACCGGATGTCATAGGAAAAAGGACAGTGGATAAAGAGATGTGAAGCTATCTCAGCCTCCGCACAAAAAAGATAGCATCTATTAGGAAAAGAGAAACCATGCTTATAGAGATTATCATTAGTTAATAGTTTATTTTGAAGAAGGATCCACATAAAAGATGTTGACTTTAGGAATAAGGTTGAGCACCCATGCCTTCGCCCATACAAGAGAAGGGGAGGGCTGATAACATGAGGCCACCATCGAAGAAACAAAATAGATCCCTGATGAGGACAACTTCTATACCAAAGAATCCTCCTGGCCCTGCGAACTAAGCACAATAGAGTTAAGGAGAGACTGCATGGGGCGAAGGTCCAGACTAATAGTAGAGAAACCAACTCACTGATCATTCCTCCAATAGTCTCCAAAAAAGGTACCAAATTTGGCTTTGCACTCCTCCATATGATTCCTAAAGATAGGGATCTACTACAAAGAGGTTCATTCCCAATCCATTGGTCTTCCCAAAACAATATTTTTTTACCATCTCCAAGTTTCCAAATCGCACCTTTACCAGTAAGATCCCTAAACTTAATGACATTATTCCAAAGGGTTGAACCAAGAGGGAGATTCTGAGAACAAAGAAAATATTTGAAGGAGTCAACTCCCTGCAAATATTTACTGTCCCAAATAGCATTCCATTCATGGGCATCAACAAAGGTTATCCAGACCTGTTTTACCAAGAGAGCTTTATTAAAAACTCTAATGTTCCTTAGACCAAGACCCCCATAATTTTTGGGTTTACACACATTCTCCCAAGTAACCAGTGGAATCCTCTTCTTCTCCTCAACCCCAGACCAAAGGAAACATTTTTGAATTCTCTCAATAATTTCATCAAACTTGGGAGGGATCTTAAACAAACTTAGAGCATAAATAGCCAAATTTTGAAGAGAAGCCTTTAGTAGCATAACTTTACCAGCTTGACTAAGAAGGGCCCCTTTCCAACCATCCAACTTCTGATTAAACCTATCCACAAGAGAAAT
This sequence comes from Sequoia sempervirens, assembly GCA_007258455.2. NCBI lineage: Eukaryota > Viridiplantae > Streptophyta > Pinopsida > Cupressales > Cupressaceae > Sequoia > Sequoia sempervirens. The sequence goes on along the minus strand of VDFB02169743.1, from coordinate 243,180 downwards.
CCAATTTTTTTTTGGAGGTTTGGTTCCCAAAGGAAGCCCCAAGTAAATGGAAGGAAGAGAATTAACAACACAACCTAATATATCCGCAATATTCCTTTGCCTAGGTTTCAGGGTGTTGAAAAAGAAAAGAGAAATTTTTGTCCTGTTAATTTTTTTCCCTAAAGCTTCCTCATAAATCATAAGGGAAATTTTCAGAGTTTTGGCTTCTCCAATTGTTGAGCTTCCCATAAGGATGGTGCCATCAACAAATTTCTGATGTGAACATGCAAGGTTAGCCGAAGATGGTTTTAACCCTTTCAGACTCCCTTCCATCACTTTTTTGTGAAAAATCCTTCCCAAACTTTCCGCCATCAGGGTAAAGAGAATAGGAGAAACATGATCTCCTTGTCCCACACCTCTCTAGACTTTGAAAAAATGGGAAGGAGATCCATTGATAATGACAACAGTGTTGGTAGTAGAAATCATTTCCCATATCAACTGCAAAAATCTCTCCGAAAACCCAAAAGCTTTTAAAAATTTCATCAAGAACTCTCAATCCACCCTATCATAGTCCTTAGCCATATCCAGCTTAAGTAAAAAACCCTAGTTTTTTGAGACTTCTAAAGAATGGATATTCTCATGAACCGTAATCATGGAATCCAAGATCTTTCTGCCAGGAACAAAGCCATTCTGCTGAGGAGAGATCAACAACGGGAGAACCCTAAGAAGCCTAGTGGTAACCACTTTTGAAATGATTTTGTAAAAGGAGTTGCATAAGCTAATCAGGCGGGAGAAATAAAAAACATTAGCACCATGGAACTTGGGGATAAGAACAATAAACGTATCATTAAGCTCTTTCAACAAATTCTTGGATCCAAAAAACTCTTTAATAGCATTAACCACATCATGAGCAACTATTTGCCAAAAAACTTGGAAAAGGAACATAGGGAACCCATCAAGACCAGGGGCCTTATTACCTTCAAAAGAAAAAACAACCTTTCTAACCTCTTCCATTGAAGGGATAATAGTCAAACATCTATTTTGATGCTCATTCAAAATGTTGGGGATAGCATCAATGAGGGTTTGTTGAGCATTCACATCCAACCTCTCTTCCGTAGATAGAAGGTTAGCAAAGAACTGGATGGCCTCATTCCTAATCTCATCCTCCTTTTTAATTTTGACTCCATCCTTCAAAATATGAGTGATACGATTAGATGCCCTGTGTTTCATAGTAGTCATGTGGAAGAGCCTGGTGTTCTTATCTCCTGACGAAAGCCAACCCGATCTAGATATCTGTTTCCAATATTCCTCTTCTTTTGAAATAATATCATGATATTTTATGAGGATTTCATTTTCTCTAGACAGGAAGTCTCCCACATAACCATCTTTCTGAATTCTATCCTGAATATCCTTTAAATCATATTGAATAATGGACTTAGTAGCAAAAATGTCCCCAAAAAATTCCTTATTCCAAATTCGGACCTTGGTTTTGACCTCACTGAGCTTTTTAGCCACCCAAAACATAGCAGTACCACTAACCTTTATATTCCACCAATCTTTAATGCAGTTAAATATGCCTCATCCATGTTACTCACTTTGAGTAAGGATAATTCATTCTGGAGTTGGAATCAAAGTCCATTAATGTATCTAGTTGATGCATGATCATCCTCTTCTCCTAAATTAGTCCTAATTTGCAACCTCAAAAATTCTTCAGTATAAGCTGATATAGTCAACTCTCTTTGCTTTAGATTTTGAAAATCTTTAAAGAGTTTTTGTTGATAATTTGAGGGCATGAACTTAGTTCTCAAATGTTTTAACATCTTTGGCCAAAGTTTGAATTTCTCTTTTCCTTGTCTTTTCCTAGCATTTTGGAGATTCTCCCACTATAAGGTAGCATGTGACTTTAGTTTGGATGCATAAATCTTGACTTTGTGTGGATCGGTCTCTTCAATCCCTTCCATGTCAAATAAATTTTCTAATTCTTGGATCCAATCTCAAAACACTTATGGATTTAACTCGCCTTTAAAATCAGGGACTTTAACCTTAACTTTATTTTCCTATTTATTAAGAGCTTCAATAATTATTTCCATGGGGTCAATGGCTCCCCCTTGACCTCCTTGGTCTTTTGGTTCTTCCTTAGAATCTTCTTGTGATAATCTGGCCTCAAGGGCCTGCAACCTCCTGAGTACTTCATCCACAACATTGCCTCGCCCTCTGGCATTTCTTCGACCTCTTCTACCCTAGGTTCCCCTCTAGGCCATTAAAGACACTTTGATACCAAAATGATGTAGCTCAACATAAATGGTAGAAGCACAAATCTGCAGAAAACCAAAAACAAGATTCCAACAAATAAAACAAGAACAAATTTAGATAAATAGTCTTTTCATTTTATCATTCCAGATTCAATACAACCATTACATCTCAGGAAACCTCTCTATACTCTTTCCCAAAATCAACTCCCTTTCATCCCCAACTTCCCACCAAACTTAAACCCAAAAATCACCACTAAAAATAACCCCAGTTAGTGTGCAACTGACCAGACAACAGACCACACACAACCAAAAAATAGGACCACACCCAAAACCCTCACAACAAAATGAAAACAACAAAAGAGAAAACCAAAAATAGCAAGTTCCTTAAATTCCACGGTTAGAACGTAGGTAGGAGAAATTAAGGGAGATGCTCCACATCAATAAGGCACATGATAAAGTGTTTTACCCTTTTTATGATGGTGCTTTGCAAATTTGGTTTTAGAATGAGCTACCTTGATTGGATATTCAATTATATATCCACCCCCTTTTTATCCATATTGATTAATAGTTCTCTATGTGAATTATTTGAGTTATCTAGAGGATTGTGTCAAGTGGATCCTTCATCCTCTTTCCATTTTATGTTCAAGGAAAAGGCTTTGGGCCATGTAGTTAAGGCTAAAGCAAGTTTTGGGGTATGCAGTGGGGTTAAAATTATATAAAATTATCTAATCACAAAACAATACTTCACCAACGACACTTCCATTATATGAAAGGGTGTTCCTCAAAGAAGATTTATTATCAGAGGTGTGTTGGTTGGTTCTACTTCAGTCTCAAGATAGATAGTTAACACTTAGAAATAAAGTATCTTTTTCTTTCACACTCTAATATCTAAAAAAATGATTATTATTGGATGATTTGGATTTTCAATAAGTTCCCTACATTGCAAGTACCTTAGTATTCCTCTCTTTAAAGGGGATCTACATGCTAATCTATGGGAGGACACCATTAATGCTTACCAAAAAAATTCTTCATGGAAAGGGAATTGTTTGAAATTAGATGGGAGAATCTTAATGCTTAAAGCTACGATATAATACATTCTAATCTTTATGATGTCTTGTTTATTGATCCTCTTAAAGATATTTCAAGAATTAGATAAAATAATAAAGAAATTATTATGGGGTGGTTCCAATGAAAGTAAGTGTATTCCTCTTCTTAAATGGGACACTATATGTCTTCCCAAAGGTGTTGGTGGCTCATGAGTTAAAGTCTTATCAAAATGGAATCATACTTTTTGCACCAAGTTAATCTAGAACATATATGACAAGCTTGATGTGTATTGGAGATAACTACTGAAATGTTGGGAAAGGAGATCCTTAATGTTAAGGGGGTGTTTTCTCTATTTTTTTCTTTCCTTGAGGGAATTTCATTAGGAAAGATATCACAAGGTGTAAAGATTGGCTTTCAACCTCAATGGTGAGTCATTTAGACCTAATCTCAGTCTTTAGGATAAGATAAATATGAAACCAAATTGGAATGATTTGCAATATTCAAACTATTGATTTTTTTAAATACCAAGTTGATCTCATAGATAACATATGAATTTTTCCATTTCTAATGGTTATTTATTTGGAGTGATTGGCCAACAAACAGGTGAAAGTTGTAATAACTTTCCCTCTACACTTTCAGCTCTACAAAACCTGAGAGGGTGATCCGTACAATATAATTAAGATACTCTTGTGCCAATTTATCATGAACATTGTGAATAGATAACAGATATATTCTACATATAATTTCTTGACAATTACAAAAATGCAAAGATATGGCAATATATTTAAGCATTTAACACTTCAACAATAGTAGAACATGGTAAAACTTTAATGTAACATACATTTCCAAACAAAAATTAAATATTTAATTATTTGAATGTATTTGATTGTGAAAGATCATGAAGGTGCAATATGGACACAACTTAAAGCAATTAGTGCCTTATCCTAGGGTATGTAGTCTCAATCAGTGTAATTAAAAATGCATGACAACATTCAACCTAAATATAACATAACTACTTAATAATGCATTACACCATTAAACTCAGAAATAAAAACCAATAATACTTAGAAGATCCTTGCATCAATTCACACAAGTCTTTATCTCTATTAAAGAAAATTTAACCTATTCTTTGAATAAGTGCATTAATAGGAAATAAACATCCAAAGGAAAGACAATGGAGATGAATTGAAAGATATTTGATCCATTTATTCATAACTCATGTGAAATATACAATAGTGGAACACTGGATTTAAAATTATGCCATTATATTCCATAAATGATAGTACTATCATACAACTACAACAATTACAAAAGACTTAAACTCAAACTCTAGAAAAAGACAAAACATGAATTCTTTGCATTCAGTATTAGAACTCTCCAAAAATCAATCAACAACTCGTGTAAATGGCCTTGGATTCCCTTTTATAATACAAGGGAGCAACAAGCTTCAGGCCATTACACATGTCACATATTCATTTGACATTCATTTACATTTCAAAATATGATCATGTTTGCAAACTCGTGGGTGGAATATTTTGAGGATAAAAAATGGCTATATTTACTCTTGAGTAACCAATTGTCCCTCCAAAAGTTCCTTTGATGTGGATTGCAGTTCTTTTCCACTCATTTTCTTCATTTGTCATAATGTGGACCCGAGAAAGCTGAGCTGGTAGATGAAAGTAAAAACTTTGTTGTGCAAGACGACAAAACACCTTTGTTGTCCCTGTTGAAGACCCTTTAAATCGTTGATTGTGCAAAATTTCACAAATATGTCCACTTCACCAAAATAGACTACAAGTTAGGTATTTGATTATACTTTTGATCCTAGGCGTCATAATCCTCTTCAGATGGCTAATTAAATACCATGAATTCATCCATTTTTTTTTTGTAGGGGCCATACTTCTTCATTACCTGATTGACATCTTTATCAAATTCCTCCAAAAATGCACTAGTGATGGGAAATTTATCCATACTATTCTTCAACATATCTATTTTAACATCTCCTCCCTCACAAATCAATTCAGCTTTTGCAACAATAATAGTGTTCATCTGAGCCCTCCACTTTTCATATGTTTTTATTGCTCCATTGTTATTTTGAATGTTTGGCAAGAGGCCAAGATCATTCTCATCAAGTTGTTGGAGCAATTCCCTGATTCTCTTCTCTGGTGGATCCACTAACCCCTAGTAATCTATAATTCCTTTCACTATCTTATATGTGGGGACAATTTTTAGTGGTTTATTTGGCTCATGGGTTGATCCTACTACCATATTCTTCAATACACTTAGGCTAGGAACCCATAATTGCATTAGTGGAATAGCTATTGACCTATCTACTTCAAACATACTTATTGAATTAAACATCAAAAAATAATTTGAGTGAACACTATTCACTCTTTTTATTGCTTTTCCTAAACAATGCTCAAGGAAATTTGAAACAATAAGAATAAATTATTATCATCATACAATGCAAATAATTCTTCATATGCCCTTAGTTGTTGAATTAACTCTCTTCTACTCACTTTGGCCCTGGGAGGAGGTGTAGTTGATGCGCTTGGGGTAAGTTGTGTAATTGGTATATCCTCTTCATTATATACAACAATTTTAATGGATGGTGGAGGAGGTGAATGAACTAGAGGAGATGGTGGAGAAGAAGAAGATGGAGCAATTTCTTGGATGGATAGCATTGGTTGTCGATTCTTCAACATTTCATTCTCCAATTCTAACTCAACTAACCTCTACTTATCCTTATTGTAGGAAATCAATTCATTATAATTTTTTGTTTTTGCATCACATTTCTCTTGTAGTGACTCCATAGTTGCCTTAAAAAAATGGGCCACATTAACTACCATTGTGGCTGCCTCCACAACTGGTATCTGAGACTCTCTTAATTATGAGGCCTCCCCTATAATCTCCTATAGGCTTTTCCACTTTAAGATTATTTGTGTTGGGGGCCAATGCCCAAATGACCAATGTATCCTGCTATGTGTTAAATGCTGACCCTTGTAGTGCAACCACAACCTCTTCATCAGTTGCATAGAATTGAGAGCTCTTCCTCCTTATAATGTCAAAAGCAATGGCTGATGCCAAGTCCCATTCTAGTAAGAGAAATATGTCACTCTCTCTTACAAGTTTCATTCATTCCTCAAGGGTCATCTCTTTCTTGTTTGCTTTTATCTCTGCCACCACCCTTTCAGAAATAACTGCTCTAGGTAGTTCAAGGGACTTTTCCATCCCATCTTTCATTTTATTCTCAAATTCATCCTTCTTGGTTCTCCATAAATACTCATTGAATGCATCTATCTTAACAAATGCATCATCAATCATGAACTCAGTGCAAACATTCTATCTCACATCATTTGCATTGTCAAATCTAGTTAACGATGCTTTTGTAACCTTGCTCTGTGGAGTTGCTAACTCTACTTCCCTTGTAGGTGATGGCATGTTCTACATTATATCCTCTGAGATTAAAATAACCTCATCATTTGAATCTATTGGATAATCCACAACCCCATATTTCTGCTCAACCCTCCTCTTCTTTGGAGATGGCTCTCTAGGTGGAGAATCCAAATCAATAACTTGTTGTGAAGATGATACTGGAGGTGGAGATGGTGGTGCTTGTTGCACAGGGGATTGAGGCCTAGACTCATCTGATTGAGTAGGAAAACAGAAGGGGACCTAAGAGCGCTCAAAGGAAAACAATTTTTTTTTATAAAAAAATTCTAGGAAATGGAAATGGAATCCTCTTATAGTCCACGATACTAGGTGATTTGTTTTTGGGACTACAAATGACATATAGTATGTGAGGCTACCTCATACTTCTAATATGCAAGAGGCGCCTAACTATGCTAATATGAGGTGTACATACCCTACCTCTTGAAGGATTTGAACTTGTGACCTCTCTTTCAAGAGTACAAGTTCTCCACCATTAGGCCAAGTCAATAATTTCATCCTTGAGTGATAAAATTATGAAAATGGCATGTGCCATGAAGGTTTGTGTGGTTTCAAAGGCCTTAATTTGCGTTTGATGGTAGGGGTTTTTCCCTTGAACCCTATGAGGGGTGTTTCCCTTTGACCAAGTCGGGGGCATTGCTCTTAGACCCCCATGAGGACCATTGCCCCTTAACCTTGATGGGGGCATTACCCTCAAACCGCTATGAGGGGCGTTAACTTTCAAACCCATTGGGTTCTCCACTCCTTGACCAACACTAGTTATTGTGATCTCTTGTCACATAAGAAACTTAATTACAATAAGGGGGTGACAAGGAATTGGTATCTAACTCTTGAGTGTGCTGACTTAGACATTATTATCACACAACTTGCCAAAAATCTCTTTGGATGGGGAAGCTTTTACATATGTCATGGCTAGTGGAAGTGGAAGTGGAATTGTAACTCATTGTGGTTCAAATGAAATTTAACCAAATGTTGACTTTGATGCTCTTGATGAAAAGAAATATGAAGATTATTGAATATTGATTGTAATTTTCATTGTGTATTGACATTTGACAAGTGATTGAATTATGAATTTATGAATCTTTTATTTTTTCCAATTATGAGGTATTTAAGTACTTTGTTTATTGGTAATTATGAGTAGTGCATTGTTTTCATATTTTATAAATTAAAAATATATATATATAGTTGTACCCAGCCATATAGTATTGAAAGACTTATTTTCCATATTAGCATACCCAAACCCTGTACCCAACCCCATACTAGAACTGGAAACTTAGCTTTGAAGTATGAGCTTTTACTGTTAGTTAAATTCGTCTCTTTGTAGGCACACAAATCTATACCAAATTGTGGAGCATAATAGCTGGCTTGGAGATAGTAGCTTTCCTTGGGCTTAAAATATACTCTTCTATCCCATGTAAATATTGAAATACATCCAAAAAATCTGCATCATTGCCATATCCTTTACTATATCAATGTACAAGGTGGTATAGAGAACATGTTCACAAGTTGGCACAAGTTGAGTTTCAACCCAGCCATATCCATTGGGTTGTTTTGAGTGGCACAAATTGGAGAGGGATTCGTGACAAGATAGCCTATCTTACACCCATTTACTACTTGTACCATTCCCATAATGATTAACACGAAAGCATTGGGTTCAATATCTGGCTAAGTCAGAAATGGATGAAGCGTCCAAGGCTTAAATGAAAGGTGGTAAAGACAACATATCACTATACTCATTCATCACACCTGTAACGCCCCGCCGCGCAAACCCCAAAGGAACAAATAAAAATGTAACAATTTTTTTTTTAAAGAACATAATAAATGTACTTAAGTATTCCAACATAACAATGTTCTAAGTTGCACAACTAAATCCCTTGGGGTGCACGAGGTGACATTACTAAACTAACCCATAACAAAGAAATAAATGAAATATGAAATAACCAACAATGTAAATCCAATCATTCATGATGTCAAGAAAGATGTGAATATACCAAATGAAACCATACATACATATGACAATAAATGAATCATAAAGATAATAAGTATATATATTTCTACAGATACAACACAGCATAATCAGTAATTACAAATGATAGTTCACGAATGATTACATGGTATGAATAAACATTACATCAATCTGATAGTACAACATAATGAAAATATAAACAAATTACATCAAGGTCTTCCCAACATACATGGGAGAGGTACATCAATAAACGAAATACATCAGTAGTACAAATACACATCCGGAGCTAATGAATCCTGGATAAACAACATCTGCCAAAACCCTGCAATGAAAGAAACAACTGTATCCAAAGGGAACCCAACGGGGTGCGTAGCACGTTCCACCCAACCACCCCCGTGCTGGGAGTAAACAAGGAAGGATCCCCGACCAAGCACATCAACAGTAACACAAGACTAACTCCAGACAAGATAACATAATATCACTAGACCACACTGAAAACTAAACAACAATAAATCACCAAAAGACATAACAATTAGACCACTTCGAAACATATCAGTAAATCACTTTCCAAATATTACAACAATAAGTCACGAAACACATCATCAATAAATCTCAAGTCATAATATCAATTCACTAAAACAACACAAATGGAAGGTTAGAGGAGAGTATCATCGCATGGCTTTACATGGATTATCCAGACAACCTATCACAAGGTGTCGCCTCCATCTATACATGGATTATCTAGACAACCTAGTTCAAGGTGCCGCCTCCATCTATGGTTCTCCTGATTGCCTATCTCAAGGTGTTGCTCCATAGGGTTACTCATGCAAAATCGTTAACCTTTCATGGAGACAAGGAAACGATCTTGCCAACCACGGCCTTCTCGGTCCCCTTTAGTCTGTGATAGCACTAACAGGTGGACGAGGCATCACAATTATCTTGTTTAATGTTTAACCACCCACCCATGATTAATTACTTAGGTTATCACTGATTACTCTAACTCTATGTGGGTTACCCTGACAGCCCCTTTGTGCGCCGACCCCCACTTAGAGCCACTCTCTCTAAACACTTAGCACAAAATATCCAACACAAAAGGATTGTACCAACCAAAAATATTAAACCAACAAATGGAACATCCGCAAGGCATAACCATCTCGCCAAACTCATATGAACAACATCCACAAAGGGTACAATCCAAGTGTAAACTAAAATCACAACCATGGTCAAAAAATAGGCCAAGTATCAAATTGCAAAAATCAATAATGACATCAGTATCCCCACCTCTGGAAGTTCTAAACAACAACTTAAGTTCCCATAATAGGATAAACTAACTCTAGGGTTTTCCCGCAAGACATAAACCCGAATAAAAGAAAACCATAATAGACTCAATGAATAGTCTCAAGAGTAAGGAATTCACATAAAATAACACTACTCAACCCATTTCAAAACACAATAAATTTCGCCAATAAAACAAATCAATTACTCGAGAATATTCAATTAATTAACACATAGTTTATCTCTAACTTTCACCATTAAACTATAATAATACAAATTTATACAATTTTTCCAACATTGCCGCATATGAATTTATATAATATATCCATATCCTCCATGTATAAAATCATCCGTATATATATTTACACATATATACACCTTTTTACGTTTATATACATATATACATATATATAAGTATATATACAAAATATATATATATATAACAACAATCATACTGTAAAAATTCCATCAAAGTATATATATCTTTATAAATTTAAAACGAAATCATAAAAATGGAAATTGCGTTTTAAAAAAAAAATGTATTAAATAACCGGAAGTCAAAGGTCCCATCCGCTGGTATTGCGCACCTCCCAAAGGGAGGCCGCAGTCCCCACTGCGTATAAAGTCGCGGGCTGCGCGTACCTCCCAAGGGGAGGCCGCAGGGTGGCTGTTGTGTGTGGTGCGCACAATACCACAGGCGGGTTTAAGGCTTCGGCCATCCACAACCCAAACAAAACATAATTTTTTTTTTTATATTTATTTTTCTTTAATTTTTAATTTAAAAACAATTTCGTTTCCAATCTTTTTTTATATATATATAATTTTTTTAAAAATTCGCAGACACAGATTCCCAAAAACCTATGTAAATATATATCTTTTACAAGGAGACAAAATATTTAATATGCATATATATATATATATTCCTAGAATAAAAATACAAAAATCAATAATATGAACAACAAATCGATTTTTCTCCAGAACCCAAAATAAATAGGGCAATACAATTTTAGTTCCCACCCTAATTGATTTTCTTTTCAAAACAATAATTTCACAACTAAATTTTTATTGAAGGATTTCGAAGGGTTTAATTGAAGTTTTCAACAGAGCAATTCAAAAGTTTAGCAATCAAATTCTCAATCACAGAAAACCTCTTTCAAAACATAGAGAAATTAATTTTCAAACATGGCTACAAGATTTTGTTCACAGAATCAAAAAGAAGAAAACAATAAGTTTAAGGGACCCTGGAGTCCTCCGTTCGATGTAGAATCCCCTCTGTAGCTTCTTCTCGATTTCCTGCCTTCAGCTCTCTTCTGAATCAATCTTTTCTTCAAAACAATTCTTTTACCCAAAAGCACAAAAACAACTATTTTTCTTTTCTTTTACAGACAAAAACCAGAAAAAAAAACCTTTTGTCCCTAAAACTCTTTCACAATAAAAATAAATAATAATCCATAAATCTCTTCATCTTTTTCCTCAAAAATCCTTTTCAATCATTGGTTCTTTTCTTGTTTTTTTAAAAGCACACTTATCTCACAATTTTAATTAAAAATTAATTATTTTCTCAAGATATTATCCACACAAGATTTTCTCTACAGATTTTCTAATTTAATAATAGGAAAAAGATAATATATAATTATCATCATCATTTCTAATTTAAATTAATTTCTTACACTTTTAATTAATTAAATAACTTTTTAATTTACAATATATTTAAAACTCAACATTTAACTAATTTACAATTAATTAAAGCAACAAGACAACATTAATTAATCTTATAAAATAAGATTAATTAAATAATCACTAACCATAAATAAAATAAATAATCAACAATCAAGCTACACAAAGAAAAGGACAAAACCTCAATCATGACACAACAAAACTCGCAACAGGATGACGGACTTGGGACGGGGACACTTCCTTATCAACTCCCTTTTTCAACATAGTACCCATTGGGTTAATTTAATGCTCGCCCTGTCCTGTCGAAATAGATGGAATCGAGACTTAATTCCTGCAATTCCTGCATACCAATAAACATCAAGTAACATATATATATATAATAAAAAACATCATATCGTGAGAAGGAATTGCAGCGTAGCAGGGCACTCGTAAACGGGTGGTGCTACACTTTCCTCTCACCAAAGCCATACTAACAATTACAATATCAAATATGAAATAACATTTCTAAACTAAATGATCACATCATACACTAATTACTAAACCACTGCATCACAATGTATTACTGAAATTGAATTAAACATCACCAACCCAAACAATAAGTAATAACAATCACAGTCTCAAAGTATCAAGCAAAAGCACAGAAGTATCAAATCCAAACAACATGAGGGGTATTACAACACCTCTCTTATATTTGATAACCAAATAAAATTGTTACAAGAAATCCATCAGTTTATAAAGATGTGCTTGTGACAATTTTGATTGTGTTTGCAAATGTTGGAGTGGTTTGTGACTTGTGTGGATAATAGTTTATTTTCTATTAGAGAGTGTTTCCATTTCTTAACTACTTGAATGAGGGCATAAAATTTCTTGTCACATGTGGAATAATTTAAAAAATTTCAATGAGACATTAGAATGATAACAAATGAGTTTACCTCCTTGCATTAGGACAATTCCCTTGGCATTTTTACTTGCACCCATTTTCACCTCATATGGTAGCTGCAAAATAGGTAGTGCCAAAACTAGTGCATTGTTATTATTTTGCTTCAATTCAAAAAATTCATTTTGTGATTACTACCCCATGTAAATGATGTACCACTTGCTGTTACAGAGTGTAAAGGTTTTCCTATTACAAAAATGGGTTCAATGAACTTTCTTCAGTACTTGGGTGCCTTTCAGAACTCTTTGTTTCCATTATATTGGAAGGCTTGGGCTACTTCAAGATGTTTTATGTTTTTGTTGGCTTAATTATCATCTACAATTTCAACCATATGCACCAAATATATTAGTGATTGTTGAGTAAACACACGTTTCTCCTCTTTGAGCTACAACTCATTTTCTTTCAAAACTTGTATTAAATGCATTAGCTGCTCACCTAAGTTAAAACCAAGATAACATCCAAGTAAACAATGAAACAAGAATTAGTAAATGGTTTCAATATTTTATTTACCAACTTTATGAAACTTGTTGTTACATTACACAACCTTAAAAGGAAGTACAAGCCGCTCATACAAACCTTGCTTTGTCTTAATTTTTGTTCTCCACACATCCTCATTTGTTTTAAAAAACTTAATGAATCCCATATTTCAAATCCAATTTTCCATAAACTTAATGATACCCAAATTTCAATTCCAACTTTTCAAATTTCTTAGCATGTTGAAGTTGGTCCAATAAAACATCAATCTGTAAAAGAGGATACATGTTTTTTATTATCTTATTCACAAATTAATATTTGATACTCCTGCATAAACCATCTTTCTTAGATTCAGTGCCAATGGGGTAACCACCTGGAAAAGTGCTAGGATAGATGTACCCCTTGATCTAACAAAGGTTGCAATTGATTTTTTATCTCATTTTCTTCCATAACTGATTGTCTATAATTGGGTTTCATGCTCTACTACTCTCTTCGGTGGAATACCCTTGGGTTTTTGCAAAATTTTCTTAATCTATTGCAATAAATTTTTTACTTGTCTCTACCCTTTGTGATTAGTAGTGCTAGAGAAGTCTCATATTCAATCGTCATCTTCTTCTTCTCTCTTTAAAAAAGAAAAGCAAACTTTTTAGTAGCAATAATCAATCTATTAAGTTGATTATCACTTAACAAGGTCTTTGATTAACCTTTATTTCCATTGGTGATGTAACTTTACCCTTTTTTGACTAACTTGTACTCATTAGCCTTCCTCTTGAAGAGATAGTATCTCTAAGATCTGTTTGGGTTGCTAAACACCACAACACACATTGACAAGAACAACATCTACAAGTATCTTTTTAGTGAAATGTTGATCAAGTCCAAATTTAATTTTGCATTGTTCAGTGACATCGATTTCTATTTTTTGCTTTACCCAACCTAAATAATAATATAAGATGATCACATATAACAAAATCAATCTTGTCTTCCAACTCTTTGGATATCAAATTTTCTTGTGAGCATGAATCAAAAGAGCATCAACTTTTACCTTCATTTTTTGATCTCAATATGAAAGAGTTTGACAAGTTCTAACTTTTATCACGGAGCCTTCATTGCAACTCAAGCAAATCTCTATGGATGGAAGTGAAAGAAATCCTATTATCCATATCAGAGTTACATCTGACCTCTTTTCCTTTAAAGAAAGTCATTCCTTGCTGCCTCTTCTTCTTGTTTTTATACGGATGTGGATTTATTTTCCTACAAATCTCATCTATATGACCTTTAGCATCACACATTATTTAGTATCTTTCTTAGAAATAATAGTAGTACCATATGTTTACTTTTCTATCTACCTTTAGCTTTTTTCCTTAGAATAACTTTCTTGTTTTCAATTTTTTGAATAGGACGATGAACAATTCTTGTCAATCTCAAAGATGATGGGGCTGGGACCACCCTCATCTATTGCATTTGACTTGGCCAACAACACAAGCCTCCCTCAATGATTATGGATCCCTCCGATAAATTTAATCAAGATGCCATAATTTTGAACAATTTCTGGTCATTTGGACAACTTTCTTTAGAACTCACCTGTATATTCTTGCCATTTTAACCTTATCTTTGCCTGAAAATTTGCCAATTAATGGGCCATTTTCTCCCAGTAATGAAAAAATGGTTAAAACTGCCTCTTGATTAACTTTTTAAATTCATTTCATTTACAAATTTGTTGGTCTTTTCTTATAGTCAAAGAATAAACACAATTTCAAACCAATTGTCCTAATCAGATCAGAAGGTTGTTATTGTGGATGACTTGAGGCTCAAATTCCCGTGTCTACAACGAATGGCATCTCCATGTTTCACAAGACTAAAATAAATTGGTCTTTGTGACAACTATTATTTCAGAAGGCTTTTAATACTCATTAGGTGTTGTCCCCTATATCTGTTAAATTTTTGAGAAATTATGCCCCACATATGAATCATGATTTTTGGGGTGTGATTTTGTTTTAAGTTGTGTTATGTCTTGTTATCCATTGCTTTTAAAAGCATTTTCTTAGACATTGATATGATTTTTTCATCTTTATTGCTTAAGAGATATTCTTAAACACTCGACTTTATCGCAAAGCTTAATTTTCCATAACCTTTAGCTCTAATTTTTTTAAAGTAATAGGCACATAGACGTTTGTGGGAATTTTTTTTCCCAGGAGTTGAAAATTTGAAACGCATACCCTAGTTTATTGCAAGCTTGATATTCTACTAACTGATCTTGGGGTGAAATTTAGGTTCACAGCATTTGATATTGCATCTGCATCTCTACAAAATTGAAGATTGAAGTTAGTTGGCTCTGGCATCTGCAACATTTTCCTCATCATTCTTTCTAAAATATGATTATGAGCTTATTGCATCATCATAAATCTTTTAAATGAAGTTTTATGGGGTACCTCAACAATCTTTTATTTGTCTTATTGGTAAGGTAGTTAAACTAGGAGATTGTAAAACCGTAATGCAGTGTTTTATCCCTAGTAATGACAATAATCTTTATGATAATTCTTGACACACCAATTTTATTTTATTTTTCTATTTATATGTAGTTTACCTCAGAAGGACAATGCTCCAAGTTTTGAAGACTTGAATGCATTGCCATAAAGTATTTTGTGATAGTAGGATTATTGTTGATCCTCTTGTCTGAGACTTTTTACAAGGAAAGATTTCTCTCTAGGTTGGAGAATTTCTTAAGATCTGGCACCATCTTTCCAATGTAGCTGTGAGTAGTTTGTGTTCTCTTGACATTAAAATATCAAGGAGTTTTGTTTGATTTAGGTAAATTAAACTGGCTTTCTTGGGATCTTCATTAATAAGGATTAGCTCTTTTGCCACAATTTTTAGGGTTTTCTTCTAACATAATCAAGCTGCTATACGCTTAAAAGAACATAATTTTTCTCTCCATTAGATTGTACTTATCTTAAATAATCAAGGGAATAGTATGAAAAATCCTATAAATGCCTTCAAAGAATATGGGGATAAAGTATTAAGTAGTAAAAGGAGGAGATTATGGGGTTTCCCCTTTATACAATAAAAAAAAGGATCTGTATAGGCCAATTACATAAATGTTTGTTTCAAAGGAGATGGTAACAGTCCCAAGACATACGTTGTATTGGAAGTGAGTGATATTTTTACATCATGCATTTTGAGCTTTAGAGCTCAATTGGCTTTTATGCAGCTAATTCTTTTAGCTTTGACTACAGGTTGGATTGGAAGCAAACAATTCATATGTGACGAAAAATACAAAAACAAGGCTGGTAAGTTTTTCAGCTAGTAAAATTGGGCAACTTAAAAGCTAAGATAGACATAGAAATCCAGAGCTAAGCTTTTGTCACCACTATGTTGTCCATTACCTTGTGAATAATTGTTTTGATATCGTTATAATGCCATTGAAACACCAACATAATTTTGCTTGTGTAATTAATTGACTGTTTCAAGATCTTTGTTAATCTCGTTCATGGATGTTGTTGGATTTTTATTTATGCTTTTAGACCATGGTGGGTACAAAGGAAAGGTGAACATAGATGAGCATATTGACAAAATGCTTTTTATTTTTTTCCACTAAGCATATTGATTCTGTTTATTATTCAACCTAGCATTCTCTATAGCGATTTAGAATTTGTCAGAAAACAGAGAACTTGAGATGATGTAGTGTTCAAGAAAGAGAAAGAAGATAGATAACTCAAAGGGATTAGGCCATAAAAGTTTGAGGGAGACAACAAGAAGAGAAGGAAAGAAGACGTGAGGATGCATTAAATTGTCATGAGAGGAAGTCTTGACAAGAGTCCAAGGAACATCTAGTAAGAGATTTAGTTGAAAAAATTATGATAAGGAAATTGAAAAGGTATATGGTATCCATGCCTAGGAGAATATTAGGGGCATTATCACTGGAGAAAATACTGGTGCTGGCAACTACAAATGTTTGAGATAAAAATTGAAAATGGAATATGACAAAAGATAAGTTGCACTAGACTTGTCACATTACCAGAAAAGAACATATTCAACAATAGAGTTCTAATTTGTTTAGTAGTACTTTGTACGACAACTAATAATGGTGAGATTTTACCACTACTGGACCTCTCAACATTTGCTACAAAAAATTTAAAAAAAAAAAATTCCAAATTAGAAATAGGCATTACTTAAGTAGCAACAGGCTTGATATGAACCACTTACCTTTTTTTTGTTTAACTGTGGAATTATCATCTTTTCCAAAATTAAAATCATCACACATGATCTGGGTTTCTTCACTTAGAGCATCTACTTGCAGGGGATTAGTTGTATTAGGCTTCTGCAATATCACAAGTTTGAACAACATTTTCAGAGGAAGTTTGACCCTAAAGAGCCTCTTTATTAGTATTAGTTGGCGCACTATTGAATGTTTAATAGTAGAACCATCATAACCCTCGTATCAAAATTTGTGGAATGTTGTTGGTATTAACTTCCCCAGGAAGGTAAGTATGGGAGACATCTGTTGGAAATTCAAATAATTATCATGATCATGTTTACAATGCTGAAGTTATTGCACCTGTTGTTGCCAATCCTTCATAGCACCTACCCACAGAGAACTTTTAGTATGTTGTCTTCCCCTTCCTTTTAATCTTTTAGCTTGTGTACCCCATGTTCCAAAGTTAGAACTTTTGAAGAATTTTAAAAAAACCTGAAGAATCTTGTGAGACAAGTTCACAAAAAACTTTTCTGACAAAGTAAGCTTCCTAAGATGCATCAAAGTCTCTTTATATCTTGCATTCTAAATCAGTAAACAAATTAAGGCAGTGTTTTAGGTGACTGCCATGTGAGACACCAAGTTGATATGTATGAGACCCCACTTTGGAAGTCCACGCAGTTTTTGCTTCCACTTACCTCATACAAAGAGGTATAATGTACTTGTTCATATCGTCTTCAAAAAGATTGACCAACCAGATGTAGCTAGTTTTCATAAAATGTAAAGACTAATCGAGGTATATTATAATGATGACATAACCCTAATATTAGTCATATAATTGACATTTAGTTTGAAGGTCAACCCAAGGAGCTAAACTGCACTAGAATTAATATCAAATAAGGTATTTTTTTTTTTATGACATCATACCAGTGTTTCCAGGCCAATATATTTCAGAGGAAAGTTATCTGGGAAAACAAAATTAGAAATAACAAATGCAATTCACACTAATATAAACTTATTAATGCCATGTTGTGGGTAATGATTGGGATTGTATATATTCTTGCTTGTTGGAGAGGTCTATTGCCCCTCCATCAAAACAACAGCTACACATGTCCAAACTTAATCTATAATTCTAAAATAGAGAATAGCGAGTTGATATAGAAATCCTTGATTAAATTTTAAGATCTACAATTATAATGAATGATGCCATTTGTAGAGGGAAAACTAGTCTTTTCATTGTTTAATTATGTTGAGGTGTGAACTATAGTGGTAGCGGGGGGAGAAGCATTTGATGTTGTGACTGAAAAAATGATTTAGACGCTAATTACAAAGTAAGTAAAATAGCTCTATAGTGAAATAAAGATAATACATTGAAGCTTAATAAATTAACTCTATAGTAGAATAAAGTAAAGACACCAATTTTAAATATGTAGTAAATAAAACAACTCTAAATTAAAATAAAGCAACTTTCAAATGAACAAAATAAAGTTCTATATCTTTTTCTATCTATCTCAAATATCTATTTATGTGTCCATGTGTATATGCATATTTAAATTTAATTTTCATATACTAGAAAAATATTAAAAATAAATAATTTACTTTGTTGAATTCATTATGTACTTAAGAAATGTATTGAATAATATATGCTTGATAAGGGGGGGGATCAAGACAATATCTAAGTGACACAATAAGAAGGACAAGTGGAAGGTAGGTAGAGTATTACAATTTGATGGTTAGAAGTTAGCATTCTAGGTAGCTTTCATATAGGATCATTAATGCTTTTTAATCCATTAGTTACGAAGGGGATTTGGGAGGTTTGTTCCACAAGATAGAAGTAATGACGTTGCAAAATCTGAATTTTGGATTTTCTATGGCATGTAGAGCAATTTAATGTCTTTGTTTAACAAAAAAATTGTTTGGGTGATTTGGATTTGGTGTGTTACTCTTCTTTTGATGGCCTCCTAATTGAGTGGACAACAAGAGAGGAAAAAATTAGGAGGTGAAGTTAATCTAGAGAAAGGGATTCTCAACCCAAAATCACACTATTGAGTGATGTGTATGTGGAGTTGGAGCATAAATGGAACACCATGTATGAGTATTTTGGTAAAAGAAGGTGGTAAAGTCTACGGTATGCATTTTTATCCCTTGCATTTTTCCCCCACTTTGGTGTTCATGTGAATCTACATGAGTCATGCATCCCAAAGTAAAATGTGGTAAAAAATATACAAGAATGATAAGGTATGTGTTTAAAATTTTGATAATTGTAAAACTAAAATGATCAAACTGTTAAGAATATGTTCTATTTGTGTCTCAAGATTGTGTTTACCCTAGAATAATTGGAGCTCACTACCCAAGAAACTATTTCCATACACATATGCTTGCATGATTTTTTGTTATCCTACTCATGTGGTGTCATTCAAAATAGAACCTACAAAAAGTGGTTTTGTAACTAGAACTTGTGTTCTTTTCTCACTAAGAGAGAAGTAGGGCAATAATGACAGTAAGAGAAGTCAAAATGTATGGGAATGCTAAATCAATGTTAAATAACACATTTTGAAATGAAAATGGAAATGAAAAAGGAGAGGTAGAAAGAGTGCAAACCTTCACAAGAGAATAGCTTCAACAAAACATGTTACTTGGGGATAAGAAAAATGGCTTTGACTAGTTGGGAGCTTGCCAAGAATGTTCAAGCTCCTATTTTAACCTTTTGATTTCCACAATCAGTTAAAATAGAAAATATGGAGATTGAGTGTGTGTAATTATCCTATGTGCATCGGGGACTAAGAATACACCAGTTAAAATAAAATCTATTAATGTAAATCCCTTATCTATGGGGATTATAACCTAGTGTGTGTGTTAGAAAATAAGAAAATAGAAATACCAAGATATTTTCCAAAGAGAATAGAGAATACATGATATCATTTTTTTTTATAACATTATTAAAACAAGAGAATGAATTTGCTTCACAATATTACCAATCAAGTCAAGAAGAAGAAGAATGAGAGCATAGAGGTAGTCTTAGAAAAATGTAGTAGCATGAAGCTTCAATAATGGAGTCCTTTTAATAAGTTGCAACTAAGAGAGATAAGAGGAGGAGAGTGGAATAGATTATTGTTACAAAATTCATTTGGGGAAGGAAGGAGAGAGAGTTGAGTTGGATTCGAGCCAAGAAACATTTTCGAATGAAAAAGTGTTACAGTAGGTCACGCCGAGCAATTAGGCGGGACAAACCAAGATTTAAATTTTAAAATTTTTGAGGACATATTGTAGACATTTGTGTATTGCATAGGTGTCTTAGAGAAATTACTCATAATTTGGCATGTGATCCTAGGTTAGCAAGAAGAATCAAAATGCGATTAATAAAATTTAGAAATTCTAAAAAGGAATAAGGTCAAAGTTGAGGGTTTAATGCACCCTAAACCATACTAAGGGAGTGGATGCTAAAGTAAGTGCAAAATGAAGTACAAAAATTGTGAGATGCAATTTCTATCCTTATAATTACACTTTGATATCTTTGTATACTTGTAGAAACACTATTCTTTTACATCCGCATATGAGATCATTGCCTATACATGCAAGAAAGAATTAGTACACAAATACTTATAATCCAACATTGTATTCATCATTGTAGAGTCAAACTATTGTAAAATGTGAGATTTTTTATGGTGTATGTTATGGTGTATTGGATTTTGTGGGATTGGAACCATTGTGGCCCCATATAAAGTATACTCACAATTGGTGGTGTAGAAGGGATCATGACATATAGGGTGATTGTGGGGTTGTAACTAATGTGGCCCCAAATGTATATGCATGATTTTATTGTATAACTAGCATGGGCATAATCATGATTCACAAAGAAATTATAAAGTTGGAATTGATATGGTTCCCATGATGTATACAAGCATTGAACCATGCAGACATTGTTACATAGATGGAATCTTGATGCATAAGACAATCATGAAATTGTAACTAACGTGCCCCTATAATGTATTCAAGAATGACACCATGTATATTTCAATGTACATATGAAATAATGATGCATAAGACAATAATGGATTATGAAACATTGTAGCATCAACAATGCATTAAAAATGAAACCATGTTAAATCTTGGGTGAGGGTTGTATCCCCCCTTCAAATCAAGCGTGAGATGCCATTATGCAATTGATTAGAGGAGAGGAGAAAAGAAATGCAATAATGTAATGGATAAATTTAGCAATGTGGTAGCTCCAAATGTGATTCATATGATTTCATCGTTATAGATAGTGTCATGTAGGAAAAATGTCTGCTCTCAATGCTTCTCTCCAAGTGAGGAAACTCATGGATGTAGTATGTGTGACCATGTGTTATTGTGTAGGATCAATGTAAATAATATCATGTAGAATTGATTAAATAATGATATAAAAGGCATGATCATGTGGATGTGTTGTAGGAAGTTATTAGGAAAGCACAATATAATATATGTTGTGTAATATTTTATTGTGTAAGAATAACCCAATACTTCCAATGTGCAAAGAACAATAGATTAAAACAGTGTGAAAATGGTATGGAAGTGGCATCGTGTGAAAATGATGTGGTGACATCATGTGAAAACAATGTGAATGTGCTATCTTGTGAAAATAATATGAAATTAGCATCATGTGAAAATGATTTAAAATATCATAAGAAAACAATGCACAAATAATGTATAATCTAAAAATGGTGTAAAAGTAGCATAACATGAAAGTGATGTAAATTTATAGAATTATGTGAAATGATGTGAGTTTTCCTTGCAAAAATTATGTGGAGTGTCATCTTGTGGAAATGACATAGATGGTGTCATACACAATGTTATTATGTGAAACCAACACAATGAATAACATTTAAGATTTATGATTGTGAAAGATCATTTTAAGTATGACCATTTGAGATGTAATCATGTGTAACGCCTCACCACACAAACCCCAAAGGAACACATAAACACGCAACATTTTTTTTTTTTTAAAGAACATAAGATTGTACTTAAGTATTCCATCACAACAATGCTCTAAGTTGCACAACTAACTCCCTTGGGGTACACGAGGTGACATTACTAAACTAACCCATAACAAAGATAATACATTAAACAATAATTAAACAATTACGTAAAACCATTCATTCTCAAATCAACATTTAAAACATCCACTAACAATAACCACATTAATAAAAGTAATCCATATTAAACCATATATGCAAAACATAAATGAATTAATCATAAAGATAATAAGTATATATATTTCGACAGATACAACACAACATAATCAATAATTACAAATGATAGTTCACGAATGATTACATGGCTTGAATATACATTACATCAATATGGTAGTACAACATAATGAACATATAACAAATTACATCAAGATCCTCCCAAAACACGAGGGAGTCGATACATCAATAAATAAATTACATCTAAAGTATAAACATACATCTGGTACATAAGAACACTGGATAGACAGCATCTGCCAAAAACCTGCAATAAAAGATACAATTGCATCCAAAGGGAACCCAACGGGATGCAAAGCACGTTCCACCCAACCACCCCTGTGCTGGGAGTTAACAAGGAAGGATCCCCAACCAAGCACATCAACAGTAACACAAGACTAAATCCATACCAGATAACATAACATCAAAAGAACACATAGAAACTAAACCACAATAAATCACCAAAGGTCATAACGATAACCCACTTTCGAAACATAACAATAAATCACTTTCTAAATCATACGACAACAAGTCATAAAACACATCATCAATAAATATCAAGTCATAACATCAAAGGCTACTTCCAAAGGACTTTCAATAAAACAACACAAATGGAATGTTAGAGGAGAGTGTCATCGCATGGCTTTACATGGATTATCTAGACAACCTATCATAAGGTGCCGCCTAAATCTATATATAGATTATCCTGACAACCTAGTTCAAGGTGCCACCTCCATCTATGGTTCTCCTAACAACCTATCTCAAGGCGTCGCTCCATAGGGTTACTCATGCAGAATTGTTAACCTTTCGTGAAGACAAGGCAACGATCTTTCCAACCACGACATTCTCGGTCCCCTTTAGTCTGTGATAGCACTAACAGGTGGATGAGGCATCACAATTATCTTATTAATGTTTAATCCCCACCCATGATTAATTACTTAGATTATCACTGATTACTCTAACTCTATGTGGGTTACCCTGATAGCCCCTTTGTGTGCTGACCCCCACTTAGAGCCACCCTCTCTAGACACTCAAACACAATATCCAACACAAAAAGGATTGTATCACAAGAAACATTGAACCAATCAAATGGATCCTCCACGAGGCATAACCATCTCGCCAAAACATATGAAACACATTCACAACACGATACAATCCAAGTGCAAACTAAATCACAACCATGGTCAAAACATAGGCCAAACATCAAAATACGAGATCCCAACTAACTTCAGTATCCCACCTCTGGAAGCGCTTAACAATAACTTAAGCTCCTACGAAGGATAAGATAAATCTAGGGTTTTCCCATATGACACAATAAAACAATGAAGAGAATACCACAATAGACTTAACGAATAATCTCAAGAACAACAATTACGTGTAATCAACGCTATATTAAACATTTCCAATACACAATAACTCCAACAAATAAATACATTGATTACCCAAGAAAACTCTATTTTATTTAAAATACATAATTTATTTCTAATTAGCACAAATTCACTATAACACTACAAAGTTATATAATTTTCCCCATAACCACACCATGCAAAATTCCACCTTTATTTGCATATAAATATATATATATATATATATATATATATAATAAAACATATATATCAAGGCATATATTTAAATCATCTATTTAAGTCACATTATAAAAATTAACCTACTAATCCTTTGCAATTACCAATATATATATATATATAAATTATATTTATATAATAAAATATACCTAATTCATTTTATAAAATTCCCATAACAACTACCTGTAATATAAAACAGTCCGTGTATATATATATATATATATTAATACTAATATACCTATATAATTATATATATATTTATATTTATATAAACTAAATGTTAATTAAAAATTGAATTATAAATAAAAACAAAATAAAAATAAAAATAAACTAAAACTTTGAATACTACCCACCGCAGTTATGGGTACTGCGCACCTCCCAAGGGGAGGCCGCAGTCCCCACAGACTACGTACCACAGTGGTGGGTATTATGTGTACCTCCCAATGGGAGGCCGCAGTCTCCACAGACTGCGTACAATAGTCTGTGACTGCTGTGCGCAGTCTGTGGTGATTGCGCACAGTACCACAGGTGGCTGGTACGGCTTCGGCCGTCCACTCACCCCAACATAATTTTTTTAATTTTTTTTTTTTATATATAAATTTTTTACTCTCATAAATACGTGGTACACAGAAAATCCGCGACAATCAAACTTGTTTCCTTTAAAATTCAAGTATGAATATATATATATATATGCCAAAAAAACATAAATACAATGAATAATCAGTCTAGTTTTTCCAACACAAGGTAAATAGGGCTTATAATTTTAATTTCCAGAAAAATTGATTTTCTTTTCAACCAAAAATTTCATAACTAAAATTAATGAATATTTTTCAATAGTTTTCAACAAAAGATTCAAAAATTTAACACAACAAAACAAAACCCTCATTCCACCAAAAATATCAATTTAAAAGTGGCAGACATGATTTTCTTTCCAAACAATCAATTTCTCAGCTCAATTTTATTGAAGAGTTTTTGAAGGGTTTAACTATAGTTTTTCAATAGAGAAATTCAAAGGTTTAACAATCAAATTCTCAATCACAGATGATCTCATTCAAAACATAGAGGAAGTAATTTTCAACATGGCAACAAGATTTTATTCACAGATTCAAAGAGAAGAAAACAATAGATTTAAGGGAACCTGGAGTCCTTCGTTCGATGTAGAATCCCCTCTGTAGCCTCTTCTCGATTTCCTGCCTCCAGCTCTCTTCTGAATCAATCCTTTAATCTTTTTTTTCAGAACTTACACCCAAAAGCACAAAGATACTATTTTTCTTTTCTTTTACAGACCCCCAAAAACCAAAAAAGCCTTTTGTGTGTGTAAAACTCTCACAATAAAAATAAATAAAAATCAATAAAAGCTCTTCATCTTTTTCCTCAAAAATCCTCCTCACTCATTGGTCCTTTTCCCAGCTTTTAAAAGCACACACTTATCTACAATTTTTAATTAAAAATTAATTATTTTCTCAAGATATTATCCACACAATATTTAATTATCATCATCATTATTAATTTAAATTGATTTCTTACACTTTTAATTAATTAAATAAATTTTTAATTACAATATATTTAAAATTCAACATTTAACTAACATATAATTAATTAAAGCAACAAGACCACATTAATTAATCTTATAAAATAAGATTAATTAAATAACCACTAACCATTAATAAAATAAATAATCAATAATCAAACTACACAACGACAAGGACAAGACCTCAATCATGACACAACATAACTCAAAACATGATGACGGACTTGGGACGGGGACACTTCCTAATCAACTCTCTTTTTCAACATTGTACCCGTTAGGTTAATTTAATGCTCGCCCTGTCTTGCCGAAGCAAGTGGAATCGAGACTTAATTCCTGCAATTCCTGCATACCAATAAACGTCAAGTAACATGTATATATATATAAAATCAAAAACATCATATTGTGAGAAGGAATTGCAGCGTAGCAGGGCACTTGTAAACGAGTGGTGCTACACTGTCCTCTCACCTAAGCTATACTAACAAATACAACATTAAATGTAAAGAACAATTCTAACTAACTAATCACATCCTAACTAATTACTAAACCACTACATCATAATGTCTTACTGAAATCGAATTAAACATCACCAAACCAAACAATAAGTAATAACAATCACAGTCTCAAAGTATTACGCAAAAGCATAGAAAGTAATAAATCCAAACAGTATGAGGGGTATTACATCATGTAACAATAAGCCAATGAGATAGCATGAAATATCTTAACATGTACAATGCAAGAGGTACATGTGCATTGTTTCTATGTAGGCACGATGGCATGATGTCATGCAAGAGCAACAATGTGTAATCGTTTTGCTTATCCTCCTAGTGGAAATGAAGTAATTGGCTCAAAGTAAAGCACACAAAATGCTCCCAAATGGGGAAGCCAAATATTATGGTGTATGATGATTGTAGACACTAAAAATTATTCTTCTAAATGTCAACTACTAATTGTCATTATATCATTACTTATTCTTAATCATTTATCATTTCTCATTTATTACCATTTGCCATTTATCACCATTTATCATTATATATAATTTATTTCACATATTTATCATTTATCTCATTTATTATCATTATTAATAATTTATCCATTAATTCAATAATATTATTTTATTATTTAATTATTGTGAGCTAATTATTAACTTTTAATAAATAAATAATATTTTAATTATTGACCCACTAGTTAACTTCATCTTCTAAATAATAACTTATACTTCTCATTATCCATGTAATAAATTAATTTAGTTTATTATTATCCTCTTAGAAGTTTGAAATGATAATTTTTCATAACCAATTGAATTATCTCCTCCACCATTTTGAGTTGACTTCACAATCAATTCAATTAACTATTGGTCTTTGATCTTATCCTCATCATTTAGAAGGATTTGATCTCTCAAAAATCTATAAATACCGCATTCCTCTTATCATTCACAATGATCAAGTCTTTATGCAAGTGTACTCTATTGAATTTCATTGTCAAAACAACATAGTATTATGCTATTGATTTGTATTCACATCCATTCACAAGCAAGTTGTCACAATATGCTTGATCTTGAGGTTTGGAGTGATGTTTGATAAATTGAACTTGTTTATTTGTGATTCTGTGTTATTTTCAAGTCTTTATTTTTACTTTTCATTTTTTTAGTGCATTCAATGATGACAAATGCCATGAGTGAAGAAAAACAAGGGCTAAGGATTTGTAAAAGACCAACAAGGGAGGAGGTAATGGCCATAAATACGTTAGAAGAAATAAGTGGGAATGGAAAGGGCCACACAAATAAAAAATAGATCACATGAACACAAAAATAAAAAATGCAGTTAAGGAAAGGGATACACAAATGCAAATAATACTCATGTATAGAAGTCATGAGCTAAAAGCCAAAGTGGTGTAGGAGCACCTAGTGATTGCATGCCTCAATGAGGAAATCTTGCTAAATTTGGTTTAGTTTTGGTGTTTTGATGTTGTAATAAGGTTATTTACACCATTTTGAACTTGTAGGAGTCTATTTTGGGTCTTAGAAGGTCATTTTGGAATCATTTGTCAAACATTGTAAAAATTGTCAAATTGTCACAAAGTTGTCAAGTGCATTTTAGCAATTTTGTCATAGGGTGGAAGATGAACGGTTAATAGTTGAAAATTTGGTTTGTAAACATTGGGACAAGTTTGAAAAGGCATAAATTTAGCCTGAATCCATTGTTGTAATGGGGGTGGAGTGATTGGAGGAAGTTTGGAGCAATGAAATCCTTAAATTTTGCACTTTTAATTGTGTTCCTTACTATTCCTCTAAGTGGCACATGTTTGTACGGACCGATAAAGGTTTGCATCCAATGGGAGATGATAGTGGGATGAATCTAGTTTTTTATACACTTTGTTTCATTTTGTTTCATTGAGAATAAAGAAAGTTATAGCAATTTCTTTGTAAACTGTCTGAAACCCTAACTGGGCTAGCCTGTGGCATAAAAAAATTAGTTTTCTCACATTTGCACCAATGAAAATTCCTAAAATATGGTCAAAATATTTATGTGTGTAAGTTGATCTCCCAAAGTGGCAGGAGTAGAAGACTGGATTTATAGCCTTTTTGTTGCTGCCCTAGTTGAGTTTTGTTCATATTTCAAGCAAGAATGATGGCTAGAAGTTAGGGTATGATGAAAATGCTTTGAAAAATGATGGGAGTTGATTTAGTAAGTATGCGCAGACCTAATATGATGTGTTTGAGGTGTTTGTGAGGTGGGTTGAGGACTGGAATAAAGAGATTCAATAAACACTTGTGTGAACAAACTTAAAGAGGACTAGGAAGGATTGAGAAATGGTGGGGCAACAAATTTGTGACAAGAGGTGGAGGTAAAATCTGCATGAATGGTCATTATGTGATGTGACAAGACCTCTGGAGTGGATTTTGTGAGTTTTGTGGTTGAATATCTCATAGGTGCTTTGGAAAACAAGGCTAATTTTCCATTAGGACAACGAGACAGTAAATTTTTGGAAATGATGTTCCAAAACAAGTGCATGAATAAATTTGGTATGCCAAATTTGGGCATAGTGGGTGTTTGAAAAGGTAAATGGTTTGTGGGTTTGAGGTGTATGTTGGAAGATATGTTCAGATTTCTCTATTTGCAATGCTATAAGAGAAACTTGGAGGTATGATGAAATGAGGTCAAGTTGGGAGTTTATGAATTGAAGAATTGTTGGATTTGGTTTGAATTATTTTGTTTTGAGCTTTTCCTCTCTACTATGCATCAAGTGGTATCAGAGCTAGAAGACTCTGGTAAAGGAAGGTTGTGTATTTGTGTGTGTTGTCTTTTTGCAGGTTGAAGAAAGAACATGAATGCCAAGAGACTAGGTAGTGAAGAAAAGAGGAAACATAGGTGAGGTATCACAAAGACAAGGAGAAGCAAGGTGAAAGAGACTTGCTTGAATAAAGAGAAGAATGGATGTGTTGAGGAGATGCTTGCAGGCTGAGGGTTCACAAAAGAGGAAACAAGAAAGGAAAAAAGAGGAAAAAGAGATGAAGAAGGAAAAAGGAAAGGTAAAACAAATGGAAATTGACCAAGACATAAAAGAGTTGAGGCGGGATATGGAACAAATAAAAGAGATGAGAGAAAGGATGGAAGGTTGAGTTGCAACAATTAGCAAACCAAGAGTCAAGTTGGCATCTACCAGTTAAAAAGAAGATCTCATGGCCTATTCAAAAGATTATTTAGAGAAGAAGACAAGTGGGAGCATTAAAACCAGATGTGAAGACAATAGAATCTTTGTTGATGAAGGAAGATGGTGAAAAAACCAAGCAAGCTAAGGTGATGATGGTAGACGAAGAAGAATGCACGGAGGTTACAACCACTCCAAAATTTAAAGGCACCAAGATAGCAAACTTGAAGAATGATTTGTTTTTGGAGGGAAATGATATTGAGTTGGTGTCAAGAGTTGATTTGTTGAAGGTCAAGGATGAATTGATTTTGGAGGATCAAGGTTGGCTTCAAAGGTATGTTGAAATGGTGTTTTCTTCATTATTTTCCAAAGAGGATAATGGTCTGTTGAAATGGTGTTTTCTTCATTATTTTCCAAAGAGGATAATGGTCTTTCATTTTTCATCACATCAAAGGTTAGTGAACTTGATAAAGCAACAATCATGGGGAAAAAATATTGGTTAAAAAAGATGGAAACCAAAGGTGAAAAGCTTAAGGATGATTTGCTAAGGAAGGTGGATAAGTTTAAGCATGCATTTGATAGGAAGGAGGATGGGATACAATATTTTCTTATTGTGATTGCAGCCTTAGGGAAGGGTAAACCTAGATTCAAGATCAAGTAGAATATTGATACATGTTCAATGATGTTTTCAAGTGAGGAAGGAGCCAAGGATCATCCATCAGACAAATCTCTGCAGTTGGAGCAAACCTTGGATGCCAAGCCATTCAAAAGGGCAAGAGATAGTGCATGTTTT